>VXAK01024092.1:22856-36988 GCA_013399435.1 Arenaria interpres | reverse complement strand
AAAAAAGAGGAAAATTGAAAACTCTAATTAAAACATTTCACTGTAGTAAAACTAATTGGTTCTGCAAAACTAAATGACAAGTCACTCTGAAAAATCTCAAAATACTATAGTAACTCACAGGCACAGTTACTATTTTGAAGTAAAATCTCATTAAATTGGCTCTCGGCTTTCCAATCTAACCACTTTGAGGTTAAACAACTCAGCCGCTTGTAATGCAGACTGTGTAATCACAATAGCTATGTACACTTGACCTTCTCCCTGTTAACAGAGAGACTCAATTAATTACTTGCTGTTTTAACTGGCCATTTCACCTTATCTTCACCTTTTCCAAAAGGGTTGAAACACTCTATACCTTAACCTTTGACTTTGGAAGCATGCATAGAAATTTTTATTTACCAAATAGGAAGTTTGCACGATCTAGGAATGAGAGTATCTGGGCTTGTATGCTTAAGTCAACAATAGTAATATATTCACTGTTTCATTAACCATTATGCTGTTGTGTAGAAACCATATTTCATCTTTACCCTAGCTGCCCAAATATTCTACTCTGTAACGGAAATAAAATGTGACTGACTTCTGTTGCAACAGACAACAGAGGGAAAAGCACAGAAAACTGCAAAATGTAGTCAAATGCTTGAAAATAATTCTCAAGTTGCCGTATGGAATACTAGATAGAAATAATCTACTTAATGTATTAGTATGATTCTTAAAACTATGTTTATTTTTAAAGCATCTTACATGCTGCAAGATTCCCTTCTATACCTTCTTTGATTCTGGGATTAGACCTGTGTTCAGTGGCAACTCATCTAAGCACACAAAATAAAATAATCAGTTGCTGTCCTAAGATGCTAAATGTGACTACACACTGTGAAACAATCTTCAATCATTATTCCTTTCTGATGGGAAAGAAAACTTTTCCAATTATATAACAACACCACAATTCTTGAAAAAATGCTGGATGCATATTTACATGTTAAAAATATCAGTGACATAGGAACCAAAATATCTCAAAAGAAATTTAGAAGTTAAGAAGCCTTTGGGTCTCACTTTGTCTCTAATGTAGACCAAGTTTAGCATCTCAGATGTGAATAACATAATATTTAGGAAACAAAATTGTGAATCCGAAGAATACAAAGTTTTTGTCAATCTTTGAATCATCTTAACTCCATAAGCACATTGTTTTTTAAAATTTTCTAAATATTACTTCAAACACATGTTGATAAAATTTCTTTCTTGATTTCTCTGAGTAGCTTGATACTTTCTCAAATTTAACCTCTACTACAGTCAAGAAACTAAACTTTCTGGACAAGGTAAGTCTGTTATAGTCAGTTCACAGAAGGTAACAGACAAAGTGGGATGAATCACCTTTTGGAGGAGAATCTCTCTCCTCCTTGACTACAAAGGAAGCTAGACATCAGCTTAATCTAGCCATCTTAATATTAAATGATTAAAGACAAACTGTTTAAAAATATTGTTCCATCTACTTTATAAGTATCTGTAACAGATTTTTTTTTAAAAAATAACACTGGAAAGTAAGTAAAGTACTAATGGTAAGACAAAGGGAAGAGCAATAACAATATAATGTATACATTTAAAATCATTTTAATACACTTTTAGTAAAAAAAAATTGAGAACAGAGACATGTCAATGTAAATTCACAGAAAAACAAGCCAACCAATCAACTAACAATTTAAAAAATCTCTGCAGAGGCAAACGGAAATCTTGGCTTCAGAATTATTTGTAATTATTTTTATAAAATAGTGCCACATGCAATATAAATACTTTTTCCACATTTAAGACATAGAAAATAAAAATCAATTATCTTCCAACTAATAAAAGGCAAAGACAGAGGCTTAACTAAGAAACAATTTTGCATCTCAATTCATGGCTATTAAAAAAACTGTCCATAGGATATAACCCTAAAGATATCTACGTTCTTAGTTATCACACACAGAAATAAATTATTCTCAGACTGTATAACATTAAATTCACCGGAACTTGTATACAGTTACATGATAAAATAACATTTCAGATATAGTAATGCTGAGGACAACTTATGTAGTTGAAAACAGTATTTGTAATAATGGACTACAGAAAAAAATTGAGAACTAACATCAGCAAAACAAAAAATGGGAAAGTTACCTACATATTTTAAACTGTTATGAAATGTAATTTGCAGAAGTTACAATAAAAAGAACAGCAATAAGACAATGGGACACAGCTAAAAACTCTCACAATAAGAAGAAACCAACCTCAGCTGTCGGGTTTTTTTTCTTCACAACTTCTGCTTTTAAGTTAGGATTTAGCATTTGGGGAAAAATGCCCACATTTAACTGCAGGTGTCCACCCTGCAGAGGAAATCAGGCTGCATTAACCATAGATTGGTTCCTGTGACAGAAATCCTTGTAATAATAGGAGTTATGACCTGCTTATGAGGATTTGGCAAAGACCAGCAATGGGAAATTTAATAGGGAGTATTTTTCCACATGATATTCTTTCTCAAAACCCGATCTTCTGTGTCAGCAGGTCATCAAGCATTGTGCTCCATTTGATACTAATTGCATTATCCTCTACTTGTGTGCTTTCGCAAATAGCAGAAGGGACCCTGCACAGTAACTGAGGATATTGCTCTAAGAGACTTTGATCACTTAGGCAGGCATGAAAGCACTTTCAGGAGTTTGTCAAGAATAAAACAGTGTTCCATGTTGGTTTTTGCCATGAGATTTTTAGGATTCTGAGCTGCAAGACGCTTCCTCTCTTGTATGATGACAAATACATTTATTTAAAAAATTAAAAAGGGAAAACTAGAAGTGTCACCAACAGTGAACAGCACGAATTAGTAAAATAGCTATACTTACAGATGACTTTTCCCTTCACACAAAGCCGTTTACAAGCTTTCTAGATAGTGTCCCCCTTCTCTGTCAAGGCCAATCTGCTCTCCCTCTCTTCCCCAAGTGTATACACAGCCTCAGGGTTTGGTCTGAACACTCGCTTTCCAGCTCTTCCCACGCTACAGTCCGCTCTGGTTATTCCCCAAAATGAATTCTTCAGTCTCAGGCAGCAGCAAAACCAGCCCTAGTCCCATCCAGCTTGTCAAAACCAATCCTGTGTGACAGTTTCCCGCAGAAGGTCCCTGTCACCTTTTTCTCCAAGTAAATGATACGGTGCTCAGAACATGGCTAGAAAAGGGATACACTGGCAGAAGAGGCAAGAAGGGAGGGGAAAAGGATGAATTAAACTTCACAGACACTTTTTACACATTCTGAGGATGCACTCCTCACTTCCCTCCCTCTGTCCATGAGGCTAAAGTTCAAACAAGTTATTTATCATTTTTGTATCCTTATTATTTGTTTCAGGGTGGATCCATGCTAGAACAAGGTGAATTCTAGTTTTACTATATCTCAAAATGTTTGTGCCAGTCTTGTTTCATTATACCCATCGATCCATTGCTTTATTTTTAAAATTTTTTTCCTGAAAATTTTCTAGAAACAAGGAAGAAATTCCTCTCTCAGAAAACAGTCAAAAGGATAGCAAAAAGAAAATGCAACCCAGAAAGATTGATGACACAAGCTTGTGTCAGGAACTAATAAGGAAAAAAGCCATTCTTTATTTTTTAGTGGCTGGAAATTTTTCAGTATTAGAAGCGTGAAAACCTGGAAAGAAGAAATGTAAGATATGGTGTGGTATTAAAAAAACTTGTAAGAAACTCTACTGGCTCTAATATTAAATCTTTTAAATATGTGGTTCATATATTATTCTGTATATTTTGAACAGTACTGGCAAACTCTGAAATGTGTTGATGGTCACTATATGTATTGGGCCTTGTTACACAGAGTATCAATTAGAATTCTGTGTGAAAGATTAACTCAGCGAATTCAAATTTGGCATTACCGTCTTTGCCACTCTAAACTTAAGCCTTTTTTATTTTCATGACAAATGCATATCCAACTAGGTATGAAACACAAACTTTAATGCAGCTGGGTTTGAGAGAAGCACTTTCATGCCCTTACCTTCAGAAAGTAAGAACAACACTGCAAATTACTGAGGTTATGAAGAGCTGAATAGCAAGAGAAAAAATTGTGAGAAATCATGCAGATCTTTGCAACACTGGTGCCTATTGCATGACAAATTTAATCATTTAGAACAATCTAACCTTTTCATTTTGATTCTCTTAGTAATATTCTACTATCCACTCCTCATAGCTATTTGCTGCAGACACACATCATAAAATATATACTGGAATATATTTAAGCTGCAGCGTAGTGTTTTGAGATACTAACCGTATACTTCTAGCTGAAAATCTAAAGGTAGCTTTTGCATATACACTCCAAATGATGCGTTACTACAGAAATGGTTACTAACACAGTACCTTAAAACTCAAAGCTGTTTAGTAAGTGATATAGTAATAGGGTTGTTGGAGCCCTGATGGTGCAAACATAACCTTACTTCTATGAAAGAAAACGTACAAGATTATAAAAAGGTGTCTATGAGTTTTGGTTAAAGGATCGTATAATTCAGAAACTTCAAGATTAGGCTATGTTTATTTTTAAGCAAGAAATAGCAATACTAAGACTTAGCACTTATTTAACTCTCTGTACATTCAAAGCACTAATTGACAATACTACTAACATTTGTGATTTATAGTGTTTGATAAAAAGCTACCAGTGCACTCATCTCTGCTATTCAAGTCTGCAGTGCAGACAGCATGCAATGGGACTAGTCTTTACAAACGGGTAATTGGAACGTAATCAAAATGTTATTTAAAAAAAACAACAAAAAAACAGTTGTCACATTTGGAACAGAAGTTATTTCCCTGCTTTAAGTTGTGATCAGTTCAAGTTGGCAAGATGAGTCACCAGCAGCAAAACAACTAGCAACAGGCAAGGGGTGCTCAGCAGGCAAGGATGTTTGTGATACAAATGTGTCATATAGGAACAAGCCGGGAATCCCTCAAATTCCTGCCTGTTTATCTGCTCCAAAAAGGACAAAACAAAAGCTGTTCTTCCTTTAGATTTTCACAAGCTTTCTTTGATAGGATTAGGCAGTATTAACTCTCTGAATGCAGTGAACAGAAGTAGCTCTGACCCCTAACCCCTGCAAGAGGCATCCCAGTTCATTCACAGGGGTCAGGAAGGTCTGCACTGCTGGTCAAGGTCTGCACAGCTGGTACACTCACAGATGTTTCTCCACAAAGGGCAGCACCTGCTACCATCACCGCTGGTTTAGTCCAGACAACACATCCACTATCTGAAATAATACATATTTTTTTTAAAATTTCTTTTTTATACTTCAATTTCATAGAGAAAGTATGAAGAAATATACATAAAGGGAATAGTTGAAATATCTCCCCAATATCATTAAATGCTGTCTTCAATTGAGAGTGGAATGTACATTACAAAACATTTTATACGAACCTCTTTAACACATTGATAATTAGTTTACACATTAACTGTGACTGCAACAAAATCACTGCTAGTTGAGAAACCTTGGAGGACACTGTGGCTAATCTGTGCTCTTTTCCAGTTTCTATGTTTTATAAAGATAACTCTGATTCATTTCAAGGAAGGATTTTCTTCATGTGCTCTTTACTATGAAAAAAAATACAGCCTGCATACCTGTCCTGATTCTGAAAGCAGGAATCTAAAGTACACTCAGTGTTAGGCATCTTGGAGAAACTTGACAGTCTGGACTGAACTTCTGTAACGCAAGTAAGGTTTTAGTGGATAAACTTCCACTTTATGAAAACACATATGCTATTGTCTTGGCACAATTGGGTGAATTCAATGCTTATTCACCAGATTTCATTCTTTGTTTATTTGTTTGATATACTATATGGTCAATGAGGGAGGGAAATAAACTTGAGTCTGACTTACACGTGCCAGGATTTGTATATATATGTTAACAATGCCATCATCACTGGAAGTTTGTCCTTACAGCTCTACAAAACTGCAAGACTTTTTAGCTGTTTAGTCATTATCCTTGAAATTGCTACTAGTCAGCACCAAATATAAGACAAAGATACTCTTAATTCCTGTAAAAGAAGGATCAAATTATTTTTGCTCTGTCAGGAGCTAAAAAGGAAAACATGGGCAGCTGCCATGAAACAACTAGTTTGGTAGTGCACGCATTGGCCTGAGATGTGGCCTGAGGTCACAACATTTCACTCTGCCACACAAAAGCCTGTTTAACAGCACATGACCCAAATAAACAATAAAGCTTATAACACAAAAAAAGCATAAACCAAGAACTATGAATTCATTTGAACAGTCACAACATAGAAAACACATTTAAAAAGTTTTCAGACCCCTAACATTTCACTCACTTAACACTTCACAACTTGATATTGAGCCTAATAACTTGTGTTTGATTAAAATACAACTTGGCATCCTACCTTTGTTTGAAGATTCTAATAAATGGTCGCTGTTGTTTTGGTTTTTTTTTTTCCATTGGTTAATCACAATTATCCTTAAAGTGTGAATATTATTTTTACATTTGAAGTTGTCCAACACCCTTTAAATTTTTCCTCAAGGCCAAGTTTGGTGTACAGAATAGAGCCAAACGGAAAACCTTCCAGTGACCATATTTACACATGAGAAACTGTAGGTATAAATGTGGAAGAGCCTCCCTCTCCCAAGATGTGGATGATAAACACTTAAATTCATTTTACATCCTTAGAGGCGTTAGCCAATCCATAGACAGATCCAAGATCTTTTTTCTTTTTACACTTACATGCTGCCATCACCATGACTACTTTCTGAATAATTTAATACTGTCTGTTTGAAAAAAAATTAAACAGGGGAAAAAAACCTTGCACTCACCTCATATCATCTCCACTAGTCATTCTCCATATTTTAAACTTTCTCCATTCTTCAGCTCCACTAGCTTACATTTGCTGAGCTAGACCTTGAGTGAACTGCAAGAAGTGGTTGTTTTAGTCAGAGGAAACCCCGACATCAAAAAAAGAAAAATAAATGTGTAAAAAAAAAAAAAAGAAAAGGGTAACCTAAAGAAGTGGTGAAACTATTGTTTGTGCTAGTGAGAGTGTGAAATTAGGATGTTATTAACAGACTTATGGACTTTAATGTTTGGGTGCATTGAATTCGTTAAGTTGTTCGAATTTATAAGATAGGAATCCAAGTAGAAAGTTTTAAAAAGGTCAGATAGACTAGCAGGAAGCCTGTTTAGCAGCACATGACCCAAATAAACAACAAAGCTTATAAAGCAAAAAAGCATAAACCAAGAACTATGAATTCATTTGAACAGTCATAAGGGAAAAAAATGCATAGAAAAAGTTTTCAGATCCCTAACAGCTCAGTGCTGGTCCACCCAGCTGACAGTTAGCTGAGTAAATAAATTTCTACAACAACCTTGGTTGGCAGATCTCAGATCACATTTCTTCTTTTAAATATATTCTCAATTTTGACAAGATGGTCTTTGCAAAAGTAAATAGAGTTGTGACTACACTCATAAATGTAAAAAGTATTTCATGGTTTATGGAAAATCCCAGATTACCTTGACAAAATGCTAAATAAAAATAAGTAGCAAGTTGCTGGGTTACATTTAACAGTACTTGCAACAGTGTTCACTTAAGAACAATTTTGTAAGCTACAGTAACAGTTCATAATCATATTGTGAACACAAATGTATTTTTTCTTTTCTTAAAATATTAATGACATCAAGAGGTTGGTTTTGGACGTTTGGGTTTTGGGAAAGAGAGAATAAAAACTTGTATAAACTAGAATTTTTACTGCCAAGCTCATTCGTAAATAAATGAGTTTTAGATTGCTGGCAGCATCTCACTGAGACATCACGTACCTTCCAGAAAAATTTTAGACTGTAAGTATCTTAATGAGACAGATGCAGTCTTCTCCACAACTGCTGAATCACAATTTCATCATTCATGTAGTGGAGCAGAAAATGTAAGAATGAAATTAGAAAGACCTTCTCCATTTCAATACAACAAGCCCTAAAAAGCGTAATAAATTTTGGAAAGAAAATTAGCTATATAAACACTAGTGCATACTGTGTATTTAATGTTTTCTATCATGTGTGGCAATGCAGCCCAACCTAAAACACCTGAGGGCCTCATTATTTCCTTGGTTAAAAGCTTCTTTTCTACTTAGTTCAAAGTGAGTAAAAAAGTCATTAAGTATACAGAAAAAAATTGAGCTCATCAACGGATATATGAAGGACCCTTATCAGTGAGCTATACATAAGCTGTAGGTGCTCATATCGCTCAGTCTTGCATTTGTGAATTGGTATGATCTGTGAATGTGCACATTTAACGGCAAAGACAAGGAAGAGATAATTATTAGCTCTCTGATTAGCCAGAGATATCGTCTCCTTTGTCCTCAGGAAATGCTATGAGACCTTTTTGGAATGCTTTACAGGTAAATACATTATTGTCTTTCTTATGGGATGTTGCTATTCTTGACCCACAATTTGACTCCCTGGCTTGACCTTGAACCTGCCTTACGCCTGGAGACTCTCAGCTGCTCCAACGATGTCCCTGGCCTGGTCCCACACTGCTTTTCATAATATCATAGAATATCTCAAGTTGGAAGGGACCCATAAGGGTCATTGAGTTCAACTCCCTGCTCCTTGCAGGATTACCTAAAACTAAACCATATGACAAGGCATATCATTCAGAAACTCCTTGAACTCTGTCTGACAGGCTTGGTGCTATGACCACTTGCCTGGTGAGCCTGTTCGAGTCACTGATCACCCTCTCAGTGAAGAAACTTTTCCCAATGTGCAATCTGAACTTATCCTGGTACAGCTCCATTCCATTTCCTTGTGTCCTGTCACTGATCACCAGAGAGAGGAGATCAGCACCTCCCCCTCTGCTGCCCACCTTGAGGAAGCTGTAGACTGGGATGAGGTCACTCCTCAACCCTCTCTTTTCCAGGCTGAACAAATCAAGTGACATCAGCCACTCCTCATAAGTCTTGCCCTCAAGAACTTTCACCATCTTGGTTGCCCTCCTTTGGACACACCCTAATAGCTTGATATCCTGCACACAGTACTTGAGGTGGGGCCTCACCAGTGCAGCATCGGGTGGGACAATCCCTTCCCTTGACCAGCTAGCAATGCTGTGTTTGATGTACCTCAGGACACGGTTGGCCCTTTTGGCTGGCAGGGCACACTGTTGCCTCATATTCAACTTGCAATCAACCCAAACTCTCAGATCTCTTTCCAGGGGCTGCCCTCTGGCCTCTCATCTCCCAAGTTTGTATACATAACCAGGATTATCTTGTCCCAGGTGGAGGTTCTGGCACCTACTCTTGTTAAATTTCATGTTTAGTGATTACCCAGCTCTCTAGTCTATCCAGATCTCTCTACAAGGCCTCTCTACCCTCAAGGAAGTCCACAGCTCCTCCATGTTGCAGCACAACATATTCTCATACAAGAAATGCATACACTCGTTTGATGGGACAGAGCAACACCTCACATGTTCGTTTAAAAGAACTGTTTATGACACGGAATATTTTTTTCCAGAGGCTGTGGGACCTGTCCCCCAGGGGGTGAGGGACTACTCTGCCACCTGGCTGTCCCTGGCTCCCTGTACCCCTTCGCTTGCCTGCTCCTGTTATTCCCTGAGGGTTTCCAGCTGTGACTCTAAGCAGGCAGGCCACCCACTAAGCCAGAATGCCTTTGTCTTAATTCATATAGCACTAAGGCACTACAAGGACCTAATTAGCATTGACAAAGTGGCTTCAGCAGAACTAAAATAAATTTTTAATTACTTTAATTAAACAAATGCAAATTCCCAAATGTAGATGAGTTTAAACCAGTTTAACAAAGCTCTAGTTCATTTCCATGCATGTTCTTGATTCTTCTCTGTGCAGCAGAAACAGGTATCCCTTGAGGATGGCAAATAAATGAAAGCTTCTGGGTGCTGAATAAAACAATTGCATCTGCCAGCTGGTAAGATTATTCCAAAAACCAGATGACCAGCTCAGGCAGGAAATGAAATTGCTATTTTGAGCAGGATAGAGGAAGCTTCACAGGTTTTGACGCCTGTGCTGGACAATGACTAACCACGTGCTAAAAGCTGTACAATCCAGCCCATTGGTGGCAGGACACTAAGCTTTACAAAACTGTGGGATGAAAGGGATGGATGAACAGAAGGACTGAAAGGCAGAAATCATTTTAGCTTGCAGAAACTGTCAATGCTGGCATGGCCAGACAATTACAACTGGGGTTTAAGAAGACACCAAAATTCAGGAGAATCTACCAGCTAAGGTTGGAAGTCAATAATTAACAGCATGCACAAAACTAGACACAAAAACGTTGGTGGGGATTTTTTGTTTAGTTTTGAGCGTTACCACTGAAAGCAGCAACTTCTGTAAAGTAATAATAATTCTTTTAATTACTATAACTCAATTCCTTGTAACTTCCTGATTGCACTCAGACAAACACAGTCCTTGTTTAAATCACTTTAAGCAAATTTGAGATTTGATTTGGCCCAGTTGGTAAGCAAAGTTAAACGTGACCAACTTTACTGAAAAACAGAGCCTGTTATCTACCAAGTGTAGTTTCCTATTTGGCCATCATGAGGTATGGTAATTATGGTAACAGCAGGGGAAGGAATGGGTCCTGATAGCCTCCTGCATCAATGCTTCTGTGTTCATCATCATTTGAGTAGAGCTTAACAACACTCTCTCAGATCACCAACTCACTCACTCACCCAGGTACATTCCTGCTATTTTCAAGTACTCTGCTTCATTAAACCTTAAAAGGACTCTGATTGCAGGCCACAGTTGGGAAGTGGTTTTGCACTTTTTTTCCTCTCTGTAATTAATACAGGCAAATCTTTAGAGTCTTACTCTCACACTTCCAAAGCAGTTTCATTGCAGTTTACTTTTTTCTACGAGGAAGGACAACTCTTCCTTTCTCAAACTTGGGAAGAGGTTTGGACTGAGAATTCTCTCTGCCCTTAAATGTAGGAGTGGGGATATTTTTACACTGTTTACTGTAGCAATAAATTGTCAGTGTGGCCACAGGTGATTTAGCAGATTACACAAGGCAATGAGACAGTTCTAAATAGATTTTCTCACTTTGAATAATATTTGCTGAAGTCAAATCCTGTAGGAATAAATAGATTTGACAGACAATGTATATACAATATCCTACTGCACAAACCTATTGTTTACACACATAACTGCATATTGGATTTTTTGACAGTTGAAAAATCACATAAAGATATTCACTGTTTTCAAGTTTTTCTAAAACAGAGACTACCATGCTACATTTAAATACTTACAGAAACAAAGTGATCACATCATTAAAATTTCTAATAAATTATCTAGTAAAAGTGAGGGTTAGCATAATAGTAGGTTTCACTGAAATGGAAATTTCAGAGATCTCTGCAATTAACCACTAAGCTCACTTGTCAATTCCTAAGCATTATGGGCCAAGTACACTTTTCACTATGAATTCAACTGCGCAAGTGCTAATAATTCTGGCTCTTTTCCAGTAAAGGTACAACCACATAAATAGGCCCATTGACATCTAGGGCTGAGGAATGACCTTCACATTTAAGAATAATTTATCTGTCCGGTCGTGTTCCCCATGCACAAAAGGAAGGAGAATTGACTCTGTTCTGCCAGCTGTCTTTCTGGGAATTTCCCATGTCACCTCTAAAGCAAAGCACAAATCTAGAGTACCACCACACCAACCCGCTTCTCCTCTGGATCGAGGAAAGAGCTCAAATGCAGTAGATTCTCTTTCTCCTCAGGTGAAAGGCAATCCCTATAGGCCTCCTGTCAGAACACATATACCAGCAGATGGGCAAAACATAGGGAAGATATTAGCAGGAGCTGTATCTTCTCTTCAGCAAGTGAAAGATCATGTAAATGGAATATGATAAGTATTTTATATCTTCTAAAATAAAAAGAGTGGATGAAGGTTTTTAATCTCTCTTGTTCTTATTTTATTCCTGACAAAAGATGCTATTCAAAACCCATCTACTTATTTACTTATTTATTTATTTTCTGACACTAATATCTGCTGAATACTATCTCCCACAAAAACTCAAATGTGATCCCTTTCAGAAGCCTCTGCCTGCTATTTCCTGTGTCATCTTCTTCAGGACTCCAAGCTGTTTGGTAACATTTAATATCAAGCATTTTAGCAAAAGCTCCACAAAAATTAATTGCAACTGAAAATGGGCATGTGATTTCTAAAAAAAATTCTTGTTAAATAATAACAGCTTGACTGTATTGAATCTGCACTGCAGATTGAGCATGTGAAAATACTGAATTCTAACCAAGTCTTTAAAGTGAAAGGACGAAATGATCTCTCAAAAGAAGTCATACTACCTAACCTTGCTGGAATCATTTAAGGCTGTCTTTTCTCAGTGGGGTTTATTATGAGGCTTCTGATGAAAATATTTTCTTTTGCAATGTAATTTTTGTTTCCTTAGTTTCACTGTGGTAAATATCTTTTTTTCCACATACCAGCAATTGCCTATACTTTTCCCTCTTCCAAAGATGCTACTTATGATAACTTGCATTCAAATCATCTTGTTTCTAATTTTGAGGTACAATGAGATTCTACAATGTGAAACAAAAGGACATGCTAAAAACTGACAGATGCAAAAAAAAATATTTTGTAATAGTGAAAATATTTGAAATTGCATTTGCAACTTGAAAAGATTTTCAACAGCATACAAAATCCCCGGAATGCACAGAAAAACCTAATTAGCAAAGATACAAAGGAAAATGAACGAGTCTTTTGTTTTGTTAATTATAAAAAGATCAGATAAGACTGACAATGGGAATGATGCCTCTATTCCTGAGAAATTAGCTGCTCTTTAAGAAAGAAAAGTCAAATAACATGAAATTACACAGGCCCATTACCATATGAACTTTGGCTCTTCAACTCTGAATAAGCAGGTTTCTAATGTTAATGCTAAAAGCAAGGTCAATGTGCTTCCTTCTAGAAAAAAAAAATCAAACCATTCTTTGGTATTCACTGTTTGGTATTTGGAATATTAAACTATTTCTATGGTATTCTTTTCTAGGATATATCAAGCTAATATAAAATAAATTAAAGTACTTGGTTCAGCTCCCATAGAAATAAATGGTAGAAAACCTTCCCCTGAGGAAACTAAGCCAAGACCAAGCCTGTAATTCTCATTTGAAATCCTTACAACTAGAACAAGGAGACCTGTAAATACCTATTAACTATAACCTATAACTTTTTCTTCAGATGCAGTTCGAGATTTAAAGTTTAACCAGCAAACTCCTAAAGTATGGTGTATAATTTTTTTTTTTTCAGGATGTTTACCTTTGCATTCAGAAACTGAAAGACAATTTTCAAGACAAACTTTGACAAAAAAATCATGAGTCCTGATGCAGACTTCTTTGAAAGAAAATAAAGATACTTTTAATTGCTGCCTTTTCCAAAGAAGAGAGTTTTAGACCTCCCAAGGATCTACCTGAACAATGCACAGACAAGAAAATGACACTTGATTAATTTTGGCAACAGAATGGGAATACAGCAATATGTTGAAGCATTTGAAACCACAGACTTGCTAGTTGGCAATAAGCAGGGGAATTATTCTTTCACTATTATTTTAAGTATGACACAGATATTTTATTCCTATCCAGCAATACATCACAGTAAAGGGTCTTTAAGGCAACCAGCCACCACCAAGGCCTTTAAGAAGGAAATTTGAATAAAGCAAATATATTCTTTTTCTGTGAAAATAACTTCTGTCATTACACTTTCAGTTAATTGCATTTCTAAATGTCTTGGCAATAATTTCATAGTATACACCAGATTCATTAGGCAGCTTTAATAAGATCATTCAAGCATTTGTTCATATGAAGAGTTCATCCAAAAGCATCAAAATTCTTAGCCAATATCAAGATACTTATGATTAAGGCATACATGCAGACATACTACTACTTATTATATTTATTCAGATTGCCAACTTCATAGTGAATATATTAATGTTGTCCTTGCCTGTCACTTGCATTCAGTCCCTGGAGTTAAACTAATTTGGCTAATATCCAGCTACAAATCACTTAGTTAAAATTATCGTTCCCTTGGTGAATATTCATTGGATCAGAAAGGAAATATAAAATGAAAGATGATTATAAGCAACTTGTCGCTACTTGAGC
>VXAK01024092.1:0-22786 GCA_013399435.1 Arenaria interpres | reverse complement strand
AATTAATATATACATGAATATTCTAAGTAAACCAAATGACTACTGAATGATAAGTTGCAGGCCACACCCATTAATAGCTGTGAGTGAATGAATTTTAAAAGCAATCAAAAAAATAGCTGGAAACACTGTGACTAGCAAAAAGAAAGTGAGGAGGAAGTAATAGCGTCTCATAAAACCCTCAAGGAAAACCAAAAACATTTTTAGTAAATAGTTTGTCAATTATATGTATAATCTATGTAATAGCAACCAAAGAAAACAACAGTAAGCTCTGTTAGCTTAGTCTGTTCTAAATTCAAACTGTTGAAATGTCTTCATGTCTGAACTTGCTAAATCATACTTTTTTTTTTTTCTCAAAAAGGACAAATATTAGTGACATTCAGGCAGGGGAGTACAAGAAATTTAGCTTCATATTTGTCCTTTGGATGAGAGTGGGTACATTGCAGAGGCAATGTGATAGACCTCTGAATATAGCAATGATGTCAAATATACTATTTACTTCAGATAAAATTGGAGGAATGGGTGGGATGGACTAGTACCATCCGTGCTGGTAAGACATTTGATTCTTGCAACATTCTAATGTGAGGCTTCTTCAGATCTAGGCCTAAAACTATCTCTTAGACAATACAACCCAATAAAGGGGACGCTGTGACCAAGTTTTTAAAAAATTTAGCTATATTTAAACTTCTTAAACAAAGGGTTTGGAAACAGTTTTTATCTTGAAAGAAATCTGATTATTTTTATACGTAGCACTATTCTGGAGAAAGACATTTTAGGCCTGCTATGAATAATAGCTAGAACTAAGAAACAGTGTACATTTCACCAACTTTAGGAGATTATCTGTAGCACAGAAAAACTCTTCAGATATATTCCTTTACTGGTTACAGTTTTTTTAGTAATTTGTGGGGTGTTGACTGTGTTGGCTTTTTTTTCCTTTAATTTTTATTATTTTAATAACAGTTTATATTACTGAAGGACTGAGGAAAATACGAGACTTCTTCAGTTTATACATCTAACTTCTGATAATGAATTTTAAGTAGGTCTCTCTAACTGATCATACTGGTGATTTTGGATGAAAGACGTAAAGGTAGTAAATAAAGAAAAAAAAATTCTAAATCTTTCACCGCAGACTGGATAATATGTCTGGATAAGCTTCCAAAGGCTTGTATTTAATATAGTGAAAATAAGTGAAAAAACAAAATGGGAGTATCTACACACAGCACCAACATCTTCATCAAAATAATCCAGTGATGACTCAAGGATTAACTCCCACACAATTTAAATTAATTTTATCAAGCAATTACATCTAGGTAATATTCTTCCCCTTCCTTTTCTCAGCACCTCCTCTTCTTGCAAAAGAAAGGAAAAGCTTATGTCCTAAGTACTAGCTATGTAAGTGCTGTGAGCTATCTAAAAAGATTAGCAAAACATGAAAAACAATTAGCATGACAGTGAATTCAGATCTTTGCCAAAAGAAGGTATTATGTGGGTTACAAAGGTGATAAGGATAAAACAAACCTGTCAAAATTAACAAAGCTAGAATTCTATGGCTCTTGCAGAATCTGGTTAATAAACAGATTAAATCCCACAGTTTTGAACTTTTCTGCCCTTCTTGCAAGCCGTTATTGGATACAGATATTGTGGATGGGACATTAGTAAGTGCTACATCAGTAAATGCTTGCAAGTAGAAACTTGATATATATTGAAAATTTTCCAAAAAGCATTAGATTTGTCATTTCAAAACACTAACATTTTAATTAGAATATCAGACAGCCCATCCTTGTAATACAGCGATGTTCAAGGGAACAAATATGTTGTCCGAACATGTTCTGTCATAAGCATTTCTGACAATAAAAATCTACTTGGCTTGAAACTCAGCATTTATCATTATTATAGTTGTGTAAAGGAAGAAATATTGTGACTCTCTTCATCTTCCTTTCATTATTTATTATTTTTTCTTCCATTTGTGATTCTTTAGTGACTTTTATCATTAATACCATCCCTCAATATTAGCTATTAAAATGCATTTTATTACCTGAACTGATCACCACAATAAGTAAACACATCATTTCACAATGGCAGCATTGACCTACTCCAATTCTGATATAAGCTTATCATTTAATACTACGCATTTCATATGATAGAACTGTCAAATCACAGGCCACTCAGAGGTGGAAATCACAGAGTTTACTACATGATTCTAGCAGTACTATTTAGGCTGTAGCACTCATAAGGAAATTCCAAAAATACTAAAATATATCTATTTATAACTTTTTTTTTGTTTTTAACACTTGCAAAGTATAACTGTCATTTAGAGATTATTACAGGTTAAAATATATTTTTGTTAATTTCTCTGTTAATTAAAGAAATGGAACTGGTCACATCTCATTTGGCTTCAATCAATTTGGCTTCACATGTTACTGAGTCTTCAGTCTATTTATTTACATAGAAATTGCATTTTATTCTAGTATCTACAATCTTGTCTAATGCTTCCATTCTAACTTCTTATGTGACTGAAAATGTATCATCTCATGTGGATACAGCCACCTGTCTTTTCCATGCCACCTGCAGGGCAAGGAGCTAGCCCGAGTGCCCATTTGAATCTCTGTCAGAGGTAGGCCACAAGTTAAAATATACTGATCTATAACACGAAAAGTAACATTTGTTTAGATAGTTACATGGAAATTTCACATTCTACTTAAATGCTTACCTGCCTGTTGATCAGAATTAAATTATTCTGCTTGTGCTGCTAACATAATAATGATGGAGGAGAAATTCCATCTTATTCTTCACCATACCCTGATCACTACATATTTCTCAGGATATATATTTTTTAAAAGGATGAAAATTGAAAAAAAGGAGGTATTCATAAATATTTTGATCCACAAACTTGTTATATGTCTTGCTCTTTCAGGGTTTTGCAAAGGTATCATAAATGAATACCAAAAACCACTAAATATTGACTAAAGGTAAAAATGCAATTATACAACCACGAATATGTTTGCTCAAAATGAAGCAAACTTTATTTTCAGCTTTGGAAAACTCTATTCAGACGGAGTTGACTTCTTAATGAATTTGCCCAAACTAGTTTGAAGTATCTTTAGTAAAAACAAGTTATTTCCAGGGCTCAAAATAAAGGAAGTGTTTATTGCATTTCAAGAGTTTTCACAGGGCAGTGGAAAAGGTTGACATAATTAAAACCAATCAATGCATAGCTCTCAACTTACATGTTTTTCATACTGTACATTATTATGCTCAATCATGTATGAAAATATGATGAAATATCACTGCTTTCTGGAAACTTCAAAATATCTACAGGTTTATCGGTAAACAACAGAAAGTAAAACCATTCAGCTATAGCACTCAATGCACTCCTTTGCTGAGGTTTACTTTGTTCTCACTTTATCCTTTATACTCTCCTTTCTCCCCATTTAACCCATTTCTCCTTAAAATATCTTTACATGTCCATGGTTTCCACCACTTTTTCTAATCCTCTTCATCTTGACCCATTCTGTTAATTATCTTTCAGAATGCAGCTACCTTTTGGACCTTTCAGCATGATGAAAGGCACCTGGCACGGCCCTTATATTACCCCCTTCACCACCAAATTGGATAAACTTTGGGTCTCTCTCTTCTCCAAAAGTCTTCTCCCCCCTTTAAGAGCTCTTCTTTTCCTTTTGTTTTTCTTCTTCTTTACTTCTGTTATCTCTGGAAATTCACACATTTAAAACTCCCAACTGCACACTCAGCATCACATGTCTCATTTGCTGCAACATCAGTTTCTCTGCCCTTAGCAAATGCAATCTTGTTCCACACATACCCACTCAGAATGCTGCAACAAAAATGATTCTCCTAATTTGCCGCTTAGATCATGTCAGTACTGCCCCTGCTGTATCGCATCAAGCAAGCTATTACTCTACATTTTATAGGTCTCCAAAAGAGATACAAGAACTATATGTTTTCAGTTTAGCATGTATTTACTATTAAAGGGGTATGGATGGACAGCAGGGGAAAAAAAACCTGCTGTTTTTTTGTGGTCCTGGTGCTGCACACTGACTGAGTTTGAACTCCCTAGAATGAGAAGGTTTTCCCTCCCTAAAAACAAGTGGGTATGCCAGGAGAGAGAAACCCCTAGAGTGCTGAAAGGAGTCCTTCCTGCAGCAGGTCTCTCCTAAACACAGACTTCAGGTATGAAAAATAACAGATGAAACTTTTTAAAGATACAGAAGGGACATGCAAGTCTTTTGTGAAACCTTGGGGCTTAACTGCGATAGGGGTGGGGGAACGGACGGGGAGAGGGAGAGGAGTGTGTGCTGCAGACTGGTTTAAGAAGTCTGTGCAAGGTGATGGGGAAAGGCAGGCCTATTTTTGATAGACCAGAAGCACTATTCCGGGGTCTACACTTGATCAGAAAACTGAAAAAGGCTTTTACTTTTTTTTAAAAAGCAGGAAATCACCAAGCTAACCAATTGCAAGATGAGCATTATGGGTTGCAGGACACGTGCAACCAGGGCAGATCTCTGTGTCCCGGTTGCAGTTACTTAAGAGTCTGATAGGGTCCAAATGAACATTAAAAAGTAAATAACATTGCTCAGTAAGTCAGGAAAACAGCAAAAATAGCTTAAGGAAAATCTATTTTACAAACGCATAGGACTCTCAGTGCAAACTGAAAATTATGTGGTTTGCGAGCAACACAACAGGCACTGAAGAGAAATTAAAAATAAGTCCTGAACTTCATTTGTGCACTGTGTCACTGCTTTAAGGCAACAATTATTTTAAAAATATATTCTTTCACTTGCATAGGAAATTAAGAAATAAAATCCCTATATCATTATACCATTTATTAAACCAACCTGGCCACAGGCTGACTGGCAATGAACCTCTAATTGGACAGTTACAGATTTAACCATATCATCCTGTCTCTAGCTTCTGTAGATGAATATTCAAGACATTTTCCACAGATGTACGTGGCAAAACCAGAGAGGAACTATATGTATTTTTGATGAAGGATAGATCCAGCACAACATAAAATATCTCAATTCATATAAAAACAAAAGCCTACCACAAAATCATACAATTACTGTTCCTTAGTTTATTAACAGTCTCTTTCAACAGAACAAAAAACCTCACAGGTGTGCTCTTAAGGATTTTTCAATAGAAAAATTACTGCTGTTAAAAGTCCATGCTATTAAAAAAGATATACTTAATAATTGTATACAAGTTATAAAAATTAATGGTTTTAAAAACTCACCAGTAACCACCAGTCTGCACTTAAAAATGCACAGGCTTTTTTATTACAGTTTATAAACTACATATGTTTAGAGTTTTATCCTACAAAACACAGCAAAGAAATTAAGTTCTTACTTTCATACCTATGCAGGATAAACATACAACCCAAAAGTACAAAACAGCAGAATGAAACACGGCGTGATTATCTGTCAAGGTGACTTCAAGGCATCACCATGATGCAGCTGTGAGAGAGACCCTTGTTACCTATCTGCAGCAAAGAACAGAATGATACCGAATACAGATCCAGCCATCCTTTCTGAGGCAACTCAGAACACACGACAAGGAGAGGCAATAGTAACAGTAGAAGTCACACTACTTCACAAAAATGGCTAAAAGAATTTGGTTTGTCTGACACAGCAAAGACAGAAGACTACGTCATATTCGTCTACGTATGCTAGGGGGCAGAAATTGGGGCAAAAAGCAGAAAGAAATGTTTATTGATCTTTTTAAATGCTTTGAGGATAGAAAATGTTGAGCCAGGGCTGATGACCATAAAGTTACCATGAATAAAGTTAGCCTGGGATTAAACAAATGCTGTAAGTATTCCCAAAGAAGAGCCCCCCCAAAGGCAAACAAAGACTAACCACTTGAGACTTTTTTTTAAAGTATCTGATATTGATGCAGGAGACAACCAGAGGCAGATTTTCATGAAGCAAAGGGTCTATTTTAGCCTCTTTTTCCCAAATGTATGGGGAGATAACTTTGTACTATTGCCCTAGAAATGCCGGTACATTACTGATCAACACACTTTGTGACAGTACCAAATTGCATTCGTTCTCATCACTTCCTTGGAAATGCAGATACTATGCTATTTGATGAGCACAATTTCAGCTTCCCTAAATGCTCTATTCAGACAGGAACTTAAGGAAGAATATCCAGTTATTTCATCAAATAGTAGTTCATCTGCTGGATTCTCAGATAAGTGAAAATCAGCTGAAATATTCTCCATTTTAGGAAGTGGAAGCAAGTTTTATACAGCTGGCATCTCACATAGCAAACACACAAATAATGAACTAGATACAACTGTCACTCCTGAGTCACCACTGTATACTTCCCACATATTTTTAGACACCGCTGATTTACAATACAGTAGACTAACATACTGCAAGTCACAGAGGTAGTTGTAGTATCTTCCTGTAATCTAATCACATTGGCAAACTGCAAAACCTTTATCAGTGTTGATGAGCAATTATAGTTGTCTGCCCAGTGAAATCAATCTCCCCCGAGAAAAAAGACTCACCAGTAGCATACGCACTATACAGCTGAATGTAGGGCTGCAACTGCAGTACTACTAATCTGTCATGTGCTTCTGAGCAAATAGCAATAAAACATAACCCTATGATAATTTTCAAACTTTTCATGTTTTTCCCTCTTTTTTTTTTTTTTAATAACATCAAGTAAAATAAAAAAGAAAAACATATGGTGTGTGACAACTGTGGCGTTTGTCTGGTCCTGACTTTGTACTTAGACTTTGAGGAAAAAAATAGTATATAGTAATATATATTGTGAAAACAGACTGTTGACACAGTACTTTCATCATTTAATATTTGCTTTCCCAAACAGTCATATTTAAATATGTGAGAGCATCCCTGGGAGTTTACCAAGGGAAGTCATGATTCCTACTTGTTTCTTGGCAAGTAAGCATTTATAATTAATACGGCCCTACTAAAGGAAACCAATAACATTGTTTAAAATAATACTTTTTAGACAGAGGTAAATTCTACACAAAAATGACCTCGATGTTAACAGTTTGTTTTTACTGAGACTATTTTCAGTGTGATTTGACTGGATATTGAAGTTGTTACTTTTCAATATTTATGCTGAAACGTCCATATTTTATCATCTGTCATTTCAGTTTTCAAATGGAAGGAAATGGACTTGAATTATACAAATGCAATATACGCAGACATCAATCTCACAACACAGATTGTTTATTTTAATCAATGTCACCTAGTGATATGCCCACACTTGTCAGCGTGCCTCTTTTTTACCAGCTTCATGCCTGCTCCAGCCACCTCTTGATTACATCCTCGCTCATTTCCTACTGTATATACTCTAATTAACACCATTTTGTTTCCAGGATTGGGAACACGTAGCATGTGCTGTATGGGGTCATGTATGAAAAATAACTGGTGCTACAATGGGTCAGTTATTTTAATTCAGTCTATCACAGATGAATGTGACATGCAAGACTGACAGCAATTTTATTGCATGGCCACAGCCACACAAGGGTTACAAAAGCTTAAATCCCACAATGACAGTGGGATGACACATGAACACAATGTCTGCTATTACGGTCACTTTGACACGTTATTACTAACTGAAAGATTTCTACTGATAGCATAAGGGAGTAAAGTTGGTATTTACGCATACAGTTCCTCTACAAGTTCATCTAACAAAACAGTATTTGGTGCTCTTTGCTCTATCAGAGAGGCTACCAATACAGCACTTGCAAAAACTAAACTGCCCTCAATGATGAACCCAGCTGATCAAGGCCAACACACACACAACCCAGCATTAGTGATGCTGTGAATACAGAAATACAGCCTCCAGTGACGTCAATATTCTTTTACAAATATTACATTTACATACTCACAGAAATTACGAAAAAAATGCATGTATAGATTGTTAAAGTTCACAGTCTGAGTTTCTCCTTTCAACTAGACTAATACAACAAACTGAAAGGCTAGCCAGCCTCAACATATAAATGTGACTACAATTATTACAAGACTGCTTTGCATCAGAATATAAAATAACAGACAACCTTTCCCACTTATAGATTTAATTTATTTTTACGCTTGTCAGATCCAAGTTTGATCAAAATTGCTGCAAACAAAAGACTAGTAAATCCATGGTCCATTGGACAGTTATTGAAATGTCAATTTATTTCACTTGCTTAGTTCTATTAATTATATTCACAATACTAATGAGGAACACTAAGCTCTTTTCTTGGGATAACTTTATGTATTTCTAAGCGAATGCCTATGTAAGATAAAAATAAGTCACCTCATTTAAGTTTATTTGAATTCTCCTAGATTTTAAAGAAAGAGCAATAAAAAACTTGACACATCCACCTGTTAACTACTCTTCCCAAAGCTTTAGGAAATATGGGTAAAGCATGATATTACCCCATAGCATCGTTATAGCACTACAATAATTTTAGTAGCTTGAAGTATTAAGGTAAAAATAACATATTCCAGCAGTGACAGCATTTGAGTTGTTTCCAGAATGATTCCTCTGTTTATAAACATATCTTGTAGAGGACTTGCAGGACTTTTTATTTGGCATAATAGACTCAATACCTAACTATACTTAAATCAATGGTTCTCTGTCACATTCCCCTTTTCTCTAAACAGTCAGGAATTCATAGATCCAACTAGCTCTCTGGTGTAAGAAGTCAACCTATCTGCTTTTGTAAGCTACAGAGATTTCTAAGTGAGCCTTTAGATGCCAATTAGCAAAAACAACAAAAAAAAGCAGCATGCTAGTGCTCCCTGGTTAGCTCTTAACAGACTTCCTTTGCTAAGAGATAGAGAGAAATGATACGGTCTCATCTCTCTGGAAGGTCTCGCTGGCCTGGCTGAATTCTCAGCTGTGCTCTTCGGGCAGCTTTAAGCTGTGCTGTGCAAAACCAGAGTGAGCTGAGAGATACACCCCACTACTACTAAAAATGTTCTGTAAATGTGTGCATGCTGTATTACATTTTATATATACTATGTATACATTACACTAATTTTAAGAAATATATAGATACAGAAATAATGACATTTCAGAGTTTCTGTGTGATTTTCTTGTGAGATGGCAAACTTGTATACGAAAGTAGAAGCTGCTCAGGCTTATGTAGAGCTCCTATTAAATGTCACAGTCTAAACTGAATAGCTTGCGTGTAAAAGAAAATACACAATACTATAAGCTTAAAGATGCTTTGAGAGTCTCACATGACAAGGAAAGGGAAAAGGAAAAAAAGAAAAAAGAAAAACAGAAAACAGAAAGAAAGTGAAAAAAAGAAAGAAAATTAGGAATTTGTTGCAGACATGTAAACAGAACTACCAGATGAAAAGCTGATGATTCATGAAGACCAGCTCATGCAAGTGTTGAGCCAAAAAGAGATGACAACTAACTTCAAATCTCACAAGGGCAAAATTGGTAGGCTCTTCTCCTCTCAGCTTACTTATGAATAAGAGTTAAGTTTGAAGTGTTTTGCTCGACTTTAATTGCAGTGTTCCCAAGACATATCAAAGACTTTGTAGGACTAAAATAGAAGAAACCTTATTCATCAGAGAGCTTGAAAATAAATTATTAAGATTTGGTTTCTTTCACTTCTGTGCTTTATAATTTTGTAATCTTTAAACTACCTACATATTTTTACTTCTTTTGTATTTTTCTAAAGAGAAAATCCTTTGACTCTCTTTACTTTGACACACCCTTTCTATATTTTCTCCATTTGAATGACATACATCCAGTTAGCCACTCCTGTACTGTCTATGTAAAATGAAAGTACCCCCACAATCCATTTCTTTTGGACAATGTACACTTAGTCCTTATTCGTAACTTTTGCCAATACTCTATAAACCATTCAATATGCAAAACAAAAGCTTCTTCTTGTTCGAGGGCTTGTAGTCTCAGAAGAAAGCAGGATGATTTAACTATGAAGACCATGAAAGGAAAACTGAACAATGATTAATACCACCACCACCACCCCAGCACAGACACACACATACATTTCTTGTGGACATTACAAAACCAAATTTTTTAGTGCCACTGAAGCAGAAGAAGGACAGACTGTCTTTTATCTAAAGATACCACTGGGAAATGCTTTCTGCCTCAGGCAGAGTAGCTACGCCTACTCCAATACAGGATTCCAGACAATGCTGGAAGAAGGAATCGAGGGCATCATTGAGAATATGAATCTGCTTTCTTTTTTCCTAAAATCAGGCAGGGAAACTATCTCAGCCTACACTACAGCTGTAGATCCATATGTATCTTTCTTCTCTTCGGTGTTTGGAGAGTTTATTATTATCTGGTTCATTATCAGACACAGAGACAGGCATATTTGCCGTGCTCGTTACACCTTCTGATATTCTGATCAAGAGTGACAGGCCTTCACCACCACCACTAGAGCAGGAGAGGTGCCCTCTACAATGGTCCTGAAGTTCTGGTCTCCTGATCAGCTACAGCTGGTGACATGAAGATGTCCTCTCTGGCACAGTCACCCAGGTTTCCTTTCCAGGGAAATTAGGACATGTCTAAAATAAAACAGGGATGTGGCTGGGGTGTGCGCCTGTGTTTCACAGTCAGAGATAGTCCCCATGACTCTACTTTAAGAACAAGATTGGACTAAGCAGAGCGCGCGTTGAAAGTAGAACAGATTGTGACTATGCAAATAGTAAGCCGTTGAGTCTTCAGCAAGAAATCAATGCTGAAGGATGATTTTGGCCCTGAGAAAAATTGTGCTTATTGGCATTAAAAGTGGCATAGGACAGAATCTGTGGCAAATGAAAGGGTAAAAATATTTCACTAGGAAGAAGAAAAAAAATATTTCCATGAATTGAAGGCTTCCAAAGATAGTTTTATGGGTTGCCTTGCATTGTAAACTTCAAGGCACCAAATGAATTTATTTTAAGGCCATAATGAAAACATTTATTTCAGCACACTGAAAGAGCAATCTCATACTATTACTATACTATAGTAAAGTTTAATCCATACCATCCTCAGCTGTGGTACCTCCAATAATACATAGAAGTATGTTATCAATGCCTGGAAAACAGCAGGGAAGCAGCTAGTCAAAATAAAGCCTATCAGTTCTGCAGTTTACATACAAATATAATTGAATTTCTTTTCCCATGTTATTATAACTGCTCGCTACAGCAACAACATGGGCAAGAAAAATGAAAAGAAAATTAAAATAAAAGCAGGATGACCTGGTAACAAGAAACATAAACCTCTTTCTCCCTGTGACTAAAAGATGGTATTTAATCAACAATTGTGTGCTTTGAATTTGAGTCAACCTACCTCGAAAGGTCCTTGACCAAAAACAATTACAGTCAGTCAATTGCAGTTATTCTGTGCAGTTTAGCATTTTCAAATTTGAATCACTTTCTTCTGTTTACCTGGTGTCCAATAATTCTATATTAAAATAAAGTGCTAATAATATAATGTTAAGTACACTGGCTTAAGGCCAGAGAAGTTCAAGAGTAAGAAATATTCCTGCTTCCTATTTATCTGGCACTTAAGTGCATTGTGCACGCTATTTAGCTCAGATAACATATTACAATTGCACAGTAAACTAACTGTTCTCTTCTGAGTTTCCATTAAAATTCTCTACTATGAAGAGGTTCAAAATTCAGCCATGAAAATATAGTCCTGGGAGGTACTGGAGGTATCCATCTCGAGAATGGATATTTTGATTTTTTTCACAGAAAGTATCTGAGGAAAAAATTCAAAAACCATCTCTAAAAACGCAAAGTGAACTAAGCAGCAATTTGAAGAAGGTACCTCAGTGGGGTACAGAACCTTCACTCACTTAAAGCACTCGCTGGGAGGTGGCTGGAGTCCCTGACAGCAGCAGCAGCAGCCTTGGCTCCTGCCCAGTGCAGTCACAGAGCCCCGATAACACGTCTGCACGGCAGTACAGATGGATCCCCTTCAAGCATATGTCCTTAATGTGAAAGGCTGCGGTCCTCTTATACTCTAACATAAGCTTTCCACATCCTGTTCCGTTCTACAAAGAGGAACCAGATTTATTTTGCTTCCTTCTGCCATATGTGCTTCTGTAGAGAAAAGAGGATTTTTCCTAGTAAATGAGCACATCATGCAAAAAGAAAAATATTAGTCTCATTTCTTTCTCATGCACAGACTTGACAGAGGAAAAAAATCATTAAATATCAAGTGTTTAATGTGGAACCTGCTTCTGATTTTTTAATACATATTCATGCTTAAACTTTCAAAGCATTTAATATAATCAATAGAATTTTGTAATTTTTTTTGTCCATTTGCTAGCCATCTTAGGCAACATAGTGAAGGAAAAGCAAAATATTTCTGGTCCATGCTCCATAGCCATGTTCTTGCAGCTTTTTCTCCAAGGTACCATTTGAAGCCACGTTGTCATTTCTCTTTAAGGTTTATCAAGCATTGCAAGTCTCCCGTTGGAACCTAAACATTGTTGGAGGATAAGTAATTACAGAAAATGGCTCCAACTGCTGCTATAATGAACAAAATTTTCCTAGTCAGAATAATGTTTTCAAGTTCACATTGGTAAATAGTTGCATATGAACTGCTGCTACAGTGAAGCATCTTTGAGACAAGTGATTTTGATAGATTCTTGTAACAATCCCATTGCAATAATCTGTATGTAAACTCAGTTATTTAGTTATTTCCTTACTTTCTTGTGGAAAGAGTAGGCTACAATGTGAGGAAACTGAAATGCAAAAAATTATCCTCGCATTAGCTTCATCTGCCCATGCTTGAAGACAGCTTTACTTTATTTTATATTACAACAGTACCCACAGTCAAAATTGGTGTCAAAAACCACTTTCTACTATTCTTCATGGCACAACTTTCTCATTAAATCAAAAAGAGCGACAATGTCAGGGCAATGAGTTGGCTTTATATCATTGGAAAATCACTTCTTGACCTTAAAGAAGTCTGCTTGGACTGATTAAACTAGCTTTAAGGTCAGATTGTACAGGTGTTTGGCACAAAACAGCTACTCCACAGGATTTTACTACGAAGGCTTCTGTGGGAGAAAGAACAGAAGGTAGTTACCAGATTGATGACAGAATAGAAAGATGTCTCCCATGGATAAAAGTCTAATGACGTTTTGGCTGTGCACTATTCAGAGAGGAGCATGCATGCTTGTGTTTGAAACACCAAGCATCTATCCAGCCTCCAGAACTATCTTTTGTACAGTCTCTCTGACTGCCAAATCTGACACAATTTGTTTCACAAGTACGGGAGCTGAAATGTGAAACACCAATTACCAGAACAGGAAGATACCCTTGGGAGTAGTTATTAAATATACATGTATATTCATGAATACTTCACACTTCTCCACTGACCACACTACATGAACATTCACTGAAATATGTAAGAGTTCATGAAAACTGCATGAATGACAATGAACATCAAATGAGACGTTTTGTATCACTTTTTGATATGTGACATCTAGACCTTCAGGGATATTATCTCACTGTCAGACTCTTCAATATCTACCTTAGAAGCTCTCAATTACCTTCTGCCAGAATCCGCATTGTGCCTTAACAGGATATATAGACAACATGCAACACCTAGGTTACCAGCTTGCAATAGGTTAACATAAACACACATGAATATACGTACACCAGCACAAAGTATCATCCTTGCAATCAATGTTCAGGCAATCATTTCTCCAAAAATTTTGCATTCTTCTCCATGTATTATTTTCACTGAAGAATACTCTTGATATATTCTGGGCAAAACTCAACTTTCCTACTTTTCAAAATGTAATTAAAATCTGCTAGTCGCAATAACACAGCACTTCCACCCTGTTATAGCATATACACAAAGAATTTACAAATAATTCAGCCCTTTACTTCCTGCTGACTTTGCAGAGTGCTCTTGGAGCTCCTCTCCCAACCCAGCACTCCCTCCTCTTAGGACACTGAAAGGCACCAAATTCACTAACAGTTCTAAAAGAGAGTTCTTAGACATGACCAATAAAATGACTTGAAGTGACTCAACAAAATCATAGAATCATAGAATCATCTAGGTTGGAAAAGACCCTTGGAATCATCGAGTCCAACCATCTACCCTACTCTACAAAGTTCTTCCCTACACCATATCCCCCAACACCACATCTAAACGACTCTTAAACTCATCCAAGGATGGTGTCTCAACCGCCTCCCTGGGCAGCCTATTCCAGTGTCTGGCCACTCTTTCTGTGAATGTCTCTTTGCATGGTACCACCTGGAAATACACTGCTCCTTAACTGGTCTACTGTTATGTCTGTTCTGAGACCCGAAATTGTTTTCTTCTTACACCAATCTTTCCTCCATCTACCCTCTCAAAATTACTTTTCAGACCTTCTACATCCAATGTTCTTCCTAGAGGAACATAGTTGTCTTGTCCATAACTTCCCAACTGCACATACAAAATCACATTGAGGTATCTATAGAAAAATCACACAAATTGGGGAACTGACCACACTGTAAACTCATTTGCTATAGATCAGTTGCAATAGATTCAAATGCGTACATGGATAAACTTGCACAGATCTAAATAAATTGATTTAAATATCAATGTAATTTACATCAGTGTCACTGAGGGCATTAAACAGCATTTCTTCCCTTTTAATGCAGGCATTCTCCTGATGTAACATATGCCTCTCTTGTTTATAGCCACACAGATATTCTTTACATAGATTTAATTTAACTCCACCAAAGTGGAGTTAAAGAGAAAGCTCTCCACTGACTGAATAGCTTTGAATTAGCCCTATGGTGGAAGATATGCCTTTATGAGCTAAAACCAAAAATATTACATTGCAAAGTTATTTATCTGTCTGATGTACAATATACTCTTCTTGGTCTCTCATCTCAAATAAATCCCAATTATCTTTCTTGCTTCTTCCTATGCCTGTTTGAAGCAAACAATTTAAATCCTTTTCTGCTTTGCATTTAAAAGCTTATTTTCTGCTCCCTACTCAGTTGTTGTGCTATGTCCAACACTGTATGCTATTAAAAAATAGCTGTATTTAATCCTCAAAACAAAGTTTCTTTTCTTCTCTATTACTACATAGGAAAGCAATGTTGACAGATGGATCAAACTGTTTGCCCTCGAATGCCATTATGAGTGGATAATGAAGAAAAAAATGTGCAACTTAGATTAGATTACCAGGCTGAAAGGAGACTATTCTAGTAGCAATTACAGAAAACTTACTTATTTACATATAAATAGCTAAGAAATTTCAACACAAAATGTACCTTAAGACATAAAATAATCAGTTCAGTAAAACAAGGCTGAGGTGCATCTCAGTGCTTGCTGAGGCGATTACAACAACCATGAATCTAACAAACAAAAGTAGATAGAAAGCCATTGTAAAGTCTTTATTGGAAGAGAAAGAACCATGGATTTTTTTAAAATGTACTCCCACAACAACCAAAGCTTCAGCATCATGAATGCCTCACTTTCCATTCAACTATTTTTGGAAAGGTTCAGTTCTAATATCAGCCAATCATGCTTATATGGAGAATATTGAGAACATAGTTTGAACATGCTGTATCTCTACTTCTGCCTAGAAATACTTTAATTACAGCCCAGGGCTCAGTCACCTGGTCCCCAAAGCAAAGTTTGCGGTCCTCAACTTTATGTAGAATCACTTGAAAAAGACGTTAATAACCTGAATCTCTCTAAGTTGCTCCTGCTGCCTCAGTTCCCGTTCAGCCCAGCCTGAGGAGTAGAGTGCACACAGCCAGGGCAGGTTTCACAGCATTTATACACATGGATTCCACACTGTTGTGTGTATTTACTCCATGGCATTGAGATGACCTCACCAATTACAAATTACTGAGCTAATTTGTATGTATTGTATGTAAATACTAAGCATATTTAACAATGCTATGTGAGGGAGGGCAAAGAGATGATGTCTTGCTCTACATATGACAGAAAACTCAAAGATACTCAATCAGAAATAAAACACAAATGTTGCCACTATGGTATTTCTGCTTGTCTGTTTTCTTTTAATGTTATTAAAACTGGACTAATTTTTCAAGATAGAAATTGTATTACGCTCTTTCTTTTGTTTAGCAAGTCCTGAGATTTGTGGTTTAAGAAATAAAACTACTTCCTTCCTTTAAGAAATAGGTCCAAGACAAGGAAAAAGCATTTGGGGCATATGTTCTGTGAACACCTGGACTGAACATTTCCTTTCAAAGCCAGGAAGAAAGTATTTTCAAGGTGAGAAAACTTGGAGAGAACACTTCATATGCTTTCCTCCAGTTGCATACAGTTTGTAATTCTGCCATGGCTTTTAGTGGAATAACATCACTTATATTTTTTCTGAAGCCATTGTGGTAGCAATAGGAAAACAGAAAAAAAAAACAAGTATTGAAAGGTCCTGTAACACCCCACAATATCTGTATGTCTTTAACCGACTTCTGGAATGCATAAAATAGCAACAACTCTTATGGACATGTTATTTTCAGTTACATCTTGCTGGCAAAGAAAACAAGTCCTACTGGCAATAACAAATAACGTAGTCAAAAATGCTGCCATTTAGCAGCAAGGATTTGATCAACAGTTATCTCTCCTAAATCATTCCCTCACTCACTGATCAAGACCATTCAGTTGTCAGAGCCATACATGGGCTTTGCAGACAACCCAGACTGGAGACACAACCAGACGCCAGCTCATACCTATTGTTTAATAACTTTGAACAAGAGTCTTTAAAAGATGCTGAATTCCGTCTTCAGGAATGGGGTACCCTCTCTTTGGAAGGCATAAATACACTAACAGTGACTCGATAAAATACTTCAAAAATTAATAACAACAGAGAAGGTCACAAATGTCAAGGAGTGGAATATAAGGAAGAAAAAGATAGACTGAGTTCCTTGAAAGGAAAGATTTCTGCAGCTAAACTGCCTAAAAAGAAAGTCAAAAAGAAAAAGGAAAAAGATTTTCTATATATGTAAGGTATTTTTATTCACTGTAACTAAACTCTAGGGAGATCTATCTAGATGAGCTTTGCAGTGTCAGGCTAGATATGCTATGCAAAACATTTCTTCTAATCTTGAGCCGCTTCTGTGCTGTTAATAAATCCTGTTTTTAATTAGACCACTTGAGTCTCAGGCTTTTATATGGAAAATTTCATACAGGTTGTCCCAGAGAGATAAAACTTTCAATCACTAAAAGGTAGTGGAAGAAAGTGGCCAACAGGGATTCCCAGTCAAAGAGGACAATTTTGCACTTCTTTAGAGAGGTATATGACTACTGCAGGCCTAGGGTCACAGGCATTCTTCTTCCATTGACCAAGAAGAAGCAGCAAATTCAAAGGAAGCAGTGAAGAACAGAACATTTATGACCTTTTCTCTTTCCCCAAACTTTGAATACGTAGGCAGATAAAAGGAATGGTAAGTACTTGCACTACTACCAAATGACAAAAACCCAAATACGAGGTTGCGATTTCAGAAACTAGAAATGCAAAGAATTTCAAATGCAACTTCTGATTTTATCAGCCTTAATTTTTTGTCTCAATATGAAATAAAATAAAGGAATCAGCTTTATTGAAACCACTAAGAACACTTATCTAGATTACCTTAACAGTGTCAGTTCAAATAACAGACCTACAACAAATAGGAAAAGTACAGAGATACCTGCATTCAACAGAATGGTTAAAGACATCTCCTTTAATAGCTAACGAAAATTAAAGCGAAAAAGAACCTTTGAAAGGTCAGGAATTTTAAAACTTTGACAAAATGTGTGACAAGTAACTAGAATGCTGATAAAATTATTCTCTACAACCACTTTCTAATCTCCTATAATCTTCTTTACCGCACAATTGCACAACACTCCCAAAGGAAAAAAAATATTAAGATTTAATATTGTTTGATAACATATTACTGAATGCAACTCTTAAAGTACATCTTGTAAACATGAAAAAATACTTTGCCAGCTATAATACATGTGTTATTTCTACTATTTATAATAGCTGCTTTCTAGTAACTCCTTACTTTGCATGCAGTTCTGAAATAACAAACATTTGTAGCAAGTAATATTTCAGCAAGCAAACTGTCACAATATTTTTAGGACATATTTGGTCTGCGAATATCACAAACTAGCTTTTGCAATCAGCATAGAGGCATTGCAGCTGTCACCACCTTTGAATCTGCTTAATAATTATCCTCTAAAGGATACACAAGTAAACCAACACCAGTAATTAACCACACAATTCCCGTGCAAAGAGAACATTTCAAAATGCATCTACAGTATTCTGCAAGCATTACTGTAACTACTGACTGAATAGAGGCTCTTCCAAAAGGTAAAAAAGCATTAAATACTTATCTCAAATTTCCCACTTGCATCTTGTTCACTTAGGAAGCCTTCCTCAGGTTTCTTTTTTTTCCCTTCTCAAAGATCACAAGATCACGTGCATCAGTAATATGATTCTTTCTCTCAATTTACAAATATTTTTGTTCTTTACTTTTGAATTGCACTTGTTATTTGACACGCTGCTGTGGCAAAAGCTGTGCAGAGAAAGATTGTAAAAGGCATGCCAAACATGAAAGACAAAGAATGGCCTAAAATGGAAAGTCAATGACAATAGTCTGGCTCAGTAAAGAATAACTTGGGGTTGAGGCAGGGAAGGATGGAGGAAAATCAAAGGTTTTCATTTCTTTTTCTCCTGACCTGAGAAAGAACAGGTGGGATGCTTAAAGAATCTTATTATAGCTAATTAAGACCTCCATGAGGACTCTCAGGTTCAACTGAAATGACAATCAGCTTGGAAAAAAAACCAAACACGTTTGTCTCCCATTTTTCCCCTTCTATACATACTCTGTGGATTTAAATTGGATTTAAAGACTGTTTCTTCTCTACCTGTTTAACCAGGAAAGAATTATACGTAAAATATATTCAGCAAATGATAATGCAGAAAATAAAAAGAAAAAGTAAGGTGTGGTATTACAGAAAGATCATATCACAACTTTAGATCAGGAAATGACTGAGGTTATGAACTGAAAGTCACTGACTTGCCACGGTATTTTGGCAAATTTCAACATTTCAAAGGGAATTATGTAGAACAGTTTAAATTATCTTACCTGACAGTTTCAGGGTCTAGCCCAGTGTGGTTTTTTTAATTCAGTAAGATATGTGAGATAGAGTCCACATGCAATGAATACACAGCTTGAAAAAACACTGACACAGTAAATGTCAGTATTCAAATGCTAATGCCTCCAGCTACTCAGGCAATACACATCTAAAATAGAAGTGTTAATCATATTGTGGAAACACCTGAATAGTAAGACTACTATTTGAAGTTATGATTTTGCATCTCTATGAACATTATTTGTCATAGAAATAAACCAGATTTTATTTTCACATTTGAACACCTATGATACTTATGCTTTTTATATATTTATCATGTATTTGATTACTTTTTTGATTCCATATTTACCACATAGTACAATCCCACAAAAGATTTGCACTCTATTAAGTCAGCTACTTTATTACTTTTAGAGACCAAACCATTTTATTTTTCTATTTGTACTGCAACATCAATCATTTAAAGTTTATTTTCAATTGCGTTTATATTATGAGACATACAAAGCACATGAGGAAATACATTGTAAATAAATTATTATTACATTACTAGATAGCAATAAAGGTTGAAGGCAAGGAAGAAAAAACACAAAGCGCATTACTCTCTGATGGTGAGACTGCAGCAAATAGCAAACTGCTTAATCTATAGAGACAGGACAAATGTCAGAATAAATTCCTGAGCAGGACTATAAAGCTCCAGGGAAAGATAATGGCACACTGTGCTCTTCAGCTTCTAGGTCACAGCCTGGAACCAGGCTCAGATCATTCCTCTTTTATGCAATGACCCACTGCTTGCATATGCAGATGTCAGAGTTGCCGGTTAAAGGCGCATGAGGAACGCTGGTAATGAAACTCACCGCTTTCATTTCTCATAGCATTGTCAGGAACTCACGGCGCAAGCCAAATGGTTTCTATCACGGTTGAAAACCAACCACTAGCTAATGGTACAGGCATAAACTCTGAATGTTTGAGCAGATATGAAACTGCTACTGAAAAGACTGTAGCTTTGCCCAGAACATCTATGGCTGTCTAGTGGCCCATGTGAAATGAGCACTTGACACACTTTTTCCTGGTTCCCGGTGGACAGATAAGAAGTAATACCCATGGAAATCAGTGACCTTGGCAGTAAAGCCAAAAAGAATGAAAAATTCTGTCTTTCTCATAGCACCTAAGAGTTGAGACTGTTGCTTGAATACAGAATAGAAACATGCGCTATCACCAAAGACAACACTATTGTGATATTCCAACTTCAGTGTCAATCAGTGGATGCGACAGGCATGTTACCTTCACGTTCAAATTAGAGGGGGGAAGCAGCTCATTTTTCCTGCTGCTAGAGTACAGCTCAGTACGGAGAATTTTCACAAAAGTGTCTGCTGATTTCAACACTAAAGTATGCTCCTGAGAGGCACTAGAAAGAAGTGTTTATCTGCTAGCAAGACCTCTATAAAATATGTTATATACGCCAAAGAAAATAACTTTTCCACAACTATCAAAACTCGTGAAAGCGCATTTCTGGCAGTTTATAAACACAGTTATACTGGCCAGAGTTTCATAAAATAGGATTCATGATCCAGCACACACCTGACAGCTGTTGTTACCACCACTGCGGCTGACGCTGTTAACTGCTGTCATTTTCAATGGCAGTAAATCCCTAATTAGGAGAACCCGTGATAGGAAACTGTACGGACCTGATCTCAGGATATAGCAATACACTTTGAACAAGTCATGATAGTAAAAATTGAAAAAAAGAAATGAATGCAAGCACTGATGTAATGAAGAGGATGAAGATTTTTGCCAGCCAGCACCGAGCCAAACCAAGCAAAGAACAAGATTTGGTGGAAAGGCCACATGCTAACTAACAGGACAGATGCTGGAAAAGGAAAACAGGAAAAGGCATAATGGCCAGCAAAGTCTTCAAAATCATCGGTGGATTTTAAAAAATACTATGTATTTTTTAAAGATTATAATATCACATATATTTTGTATCTTTGTATAGATAGCTAGAAACAGGAACTGAAAGAAGGGCTCTTCTAGACTGGATATTAATCCCAAGGAACAAACTGGTTGAGAATGTGGTGGTAGGTGAAAGGCAACTTGGGTGAGACCGATGATTAATTTACAGAATACACATTCCTTTAAAAGGGGAGAGATAAACAGCAAAATAAAAAAATGAACTTCAAGAAGGCAAACAAATTTGGATGAATCAGTGGAAAGATAGAAAAAAGAAGTTAAGAAGAGGTCAAAGAGTACCATTTCCCAATGGAGAAAAAGGCTGGAATTCCACAAAATCAGAGTTTTCACTGATCTTAAAGAACAAGAAAGTAGGCCAAGTAGAAAAGAACATACAATGACAAAATAAGAAAAGCCAACACACATTATGGAATACAAATAAGAAAAACAAACAAGATTAACACCGAAAAAACCCTGTGAATATACTAGCAGTGAGAGAAGGACAAAGAAAATATTGGCATGTCATTCAATAGAGAGGAAAGGCTATTGACAGAGAGAGTGCTGCGAAAGGGCCAAAGTATTTAATAACCTTTTCCACCAGTTGTCACTACAACAGTCAATTGCAAGTCAATGGCCAACTCAGTTTCCACCAAAGGAAAAAAGAGAGCTCAACTCTTAACTGTAGTCAAGTTTATCTGAACATGTGGGCTAGAACCATGATTGTCTTGACAACCTTTGCAATCGTTCAAACTCCTAAGAAAGGAAGGTTAGGGATAGAAAGGCTATTGGTAAACCTGAAAGTGAGAACTGAGCGAGAAGTGCAGTTGGGATTTGAGTGTGAACATTTGGGGAGAATTCTTATTTTTGCTATATGTAGTAGGGTACAAACAATCTTTATTAATAACAGACCAGAGTCCAAAACAAGGATAAGGCAAAGAAGAAGAGTTGAGCCATTCTAAAACTTCAGTGAGGAACATCTGTTCCAAGAAAGATCTTTGCTATTACAGAAGTTGTCAACTGAACTGAACCAGAATAATCTAACCCATGATTTTAAAAAACATTTTCAAAACAGTTTTCTTCTCATCAGAATCCAGTGTATGCTATAATGAAAAAAAAAAAAAAAATTATTTATCTCCCTCAAATCCATAGCATAAGAAGAAAAATTCTTTACGGACCAATCATTCAGATTCACTATTTAATTTTTACTATCATTTCTCTTCCTTGTTCCTTCCTGGTTCTTTATCACAGGTTGTCCATATACAAATTGGAGGTGATAACACAACTGACATAGTCAAGACAAAATGAAATCAATCTTAAGATACCCATGATCATGGGAATCCACTCAGTAGAGGTCTAAATCTCCACTTCTTTTTTACTCTTCAGGGAAAAAATAACACTAGGAGAAGACATGAGACACAAGTCTTTAGAGGTGAATGCACGCAACTAAACATAGGAGTTCAGACTTTATTCTGAAATCTGACAGAACAATAAATCTTGAGGACTCTAACTCCAGGACAACAAGAGCTCTTTGTCCTCATGAAGGAGCTACAAACATGAACACTGCACACAGGAGATTTGCAAGGAACTCTTAAATAGAAAATGCTTTTATGTTACAATGTCGTCATCAGACATTGTAACATAATCAACATATCATGTTGGCAGCTGCAAACTTGGCGTTTGTTTAGTGAATGGAATTACACTATAAATATTTTTTTTATTATTGAAAACAATAAATTTCAAATCAGAGGAAACACAAAAGTTT
>VXAK01024091.1:161742-198241 GCA_013399435.1 Arenaria interpres | reverse complement strand
CTCTTTAGAAACATAGTATTGGATTTTTCTGTTTTCGGTGTTTGTCTTGCATTGTACCTAGTGGTGTTGCCCTTTGAGATGCTACGTTTGTAGCGTGGGGCTCAGGAGAAGGAATGAAATTAAGCCATGATCCTCTTTTACTATAGGAAGCTATTGTGGTTTGGAGCAATTCAGTTTAATATTTAAATAAATTTGTAATATAAACCCCTTACATTTATTCGTAAGAGTATGCTAAACCAGCAATTATTACATAAAGTAGTTTTGAACAAGATACCCTTTCACATTTGATGTTTAAGAACTCTGTTTTTTCTTCGGCTGTTTTAGTAATATCTTTTTTTCTTAGGCTTTTAGGACAGGTAAAAGCTGCTAATTGTATTTGGCACCTTTTTGCTCAGTTGGGCGTTGTACTATTTGGTGATGTTTCACATAGCATCAATCAGTACTTGCTCTGAGACTGCCAAATAATGAAAAATTAAGCTTTGTTGTGAAATTTTCCGTATTTAAGACCCCATGTGGTAGAGAATAAAGTGAGGAAATAAACCAACACTATAAAGAAAAAATGTTTCTTTTCTGTTACAAAGATGTGCAAAGATCTTCCTAAAGTTAAATGTGCCTTAGGATTTATTGGTATGTGGAACCAAGCCTAAGCTGGAGTAATTTGAAGAACTAGTTTTTTGAATGACATTGAATTATTCACACAGCTAAGCACATTTGAATGCACTTAAGTTGACTTTTTGAATATGCTGTTTGTTGGGGTTTTTTTACATGCTTAAAGAATTACATGGGTTTGGGAAAACATCTCATTGTTTGTTTTCTTTTTTCTTTGAATAATGCATTAGGGTTTGGCTTTTTTCTGCAGTGTAGATTGAACTTGCATTATATGTTACCCACTGAAGACTTTATCCTTACAATAAAGGTATTTGGCCTCTAATGAGAAATAATTCTGACCAATCGGAATGCTTTAAGAAATACATAATTTTGTTTGCATAATGATTTTCAGTTTGTTTGTTTTGGTGTAAATTCTTCTGAGAGATAATATAAACAATGTTACTTATGGACTAAGAAACAAGCTCTGATAAGAAAATATTTTCACATAGTGCTAGCCAGGACTTTGGTAGTAGAGGTGAACAACAAAAGGTAAGAAACGTTTTACTGTTTCAGTAAAATTCTTACCATCCTGTATATAGAGGAAAACACCAAAAAAACCCCACCCCTCTGATCTTTTTTTTTATTTTAAATTTTATAACCATTTCTTGAAAAGAGAGGTAAGAAAATCAGAGATACTGTTAAGTATTAGTCCTGTTTGTTAAATGATCACTGTTGAATTCTTTTACCTTACCTCCCTAAAATTAGATACAAGGTGATTTCTAGTCAGTTTTTGCAGTGGCCACCTGCTTTTTGCTATCTTATCTTCTTTTTCCTACCAAAAAAAAAAAAATTTAAATAACATTTTCCCATCATGGTACTTTCAGATTGAATATTAGAAGTCCTGTGCCATTGCCACTCTACTTACTCCTAATGTACAGCAAAATGCACTTACAGGATTTAAATAAAAAGCATTTTTTAGCAAATTTAGGGTTAAGTAGGAAGTTCTGTTTGTAAATTATGCTTCAGCTTTTGATAAATAACAAGTCATAAAGCCTGTAAGCTCCACAATGCGAGAAGTCCTTTAGCATTCCCAAGTGTTAGGAACAGACACCCAAATATATATGATGTTGAAGATTGGCAGGTGGCACGTCTGACAGAACTTGAAGATCTTTTTAGCAGTCTTAATTGGGTAGGTTTTGCTGAGGCAAAAAATTGAGTCATGTGTAGTAGACTGAAAAAAGGAAGAGAGAACTGAGGATTGAGTTGACTTCAATCTGAGTGGAGATTCTCAACAGGTAACTTTTTTCTTAAAGTCGCGAAAGCAATTCATAGAGGTGTAGTTCTGGTGGAGCGTAGCTGGTGCTGGTTGTCACACCTGGCATTTTAAATTTGGTTAGAATGTTATGTCAGAATAAATCTCAACAAAATCTTCCTTTTTATCTGGTTTAAGGGTCGTGTTGTGGAAAATATATCGAAAAGATGTGGTGGGTTCCTGAGACAACTTAGTCTGAGAGGATGTCTTGGTGTTGGAGACTCCTCTTTAAAGTAAGTAAAGTCCTAGATTGAGACATCACTTATTTCCTAATGTCTGGAGTGAAAGCAATTATTGTTATATTTGTTTGGATTTCTAAGTACTGTCTAATGACCAGAATGAGATACTTAAGTAAGTACTAAGTACCTTAAAAATGACTACATGAGAAGTCAGTTTGAGATCAAAGTATAGCTACTGTTATTTTCTGGAAAGAATTGCGAAATGAGAACTGATATTTTCAGAAATGTGTCTTTTTCTTTCACTAGTATTTTCTTGATACCTTTCCATTTCAAGCATGTAAAATCTTTTCAGACTTTTATTTTACTCTGGTGTCCTACAATTACAGTTTCATCAAGATTAGTAGTCAGTCAGTTCATAGTTTATCTTCTAGTTTGGGCAAGAGGTAACCCTTAGTGGTGGGAGGAAGAGTAAAGACTGATGGGGTTGAGTGCCTACAAAATTGGGAAAGGCCTGAGATTCTCTTCAGTGTGTTACTGGTATTCACACATGCATCCCTAGCGACTAACTGGTGTGAATGATGGTGTTTAAGGCTCTTTAGGAAAGAAGATGGTTCACCTCTGAAATACAAGCAAGTTATATTGAAATTACCAAATGAATGATAAATGCATGAGCTTTAAGACTTTCAAAACTTGAGCATGAGAAAGGTGGCATTAATTATCAGATACTTGTTCTGAAAGTGGCTTTTCCCATCAGGCATTTTTTGTGTTGAGTTGTTTCCAGATCCATTAGTTTTGTGGGTGATACTCATTTCTCTATTTATGCTTCTTCTACATCAACCTTTATTTAAAAGCAGCCAATTATCTAAGTAGATATTGGCTATGTAAGTACTAAATGTTTGTGGCAGCTGTGTTAGGACATGCCCCACGTATGAATCTCAGAGGCAAAGTTTGCTGTTCCTGCAGGTTATTCTAGAGTGTAGCGTCTTTCCAAGTGATTTGAAGAGTGTCTCGATTGTAAATCTCCCTCCAGTACATGAATTCTGGAATAGCTGTTTTGAGAATTCAAGTGGAAACTCTCACCAGTATAACCGCTTGCTGGGTTTTTTTCCATTGTTTTCAGTTCACACTGGAGAGCCAGGAAGTTGTTACCAGCTGAGTGTGTAGTCGGATACGTTAACCACGGCAAGCCTCCAGACAAAACTGTTTTTGTGTGTTTCCTTCACCCCTGCCAATAAAATCCATGCAGTCGGAGGAAACATGGGCATAAAAACAGTGTTCTGAAATGCAATGCAGCTGTAAATATTACTCTGCAGAGATGAAAAGAAAGCTTATGTATTTCTTCTGGGTAATTAGTGTAATGATACATACAGGCTTTTAGCAGTATAATAGCTCCAGTCATCCTTAGAGTTCATACCCAGTAGTGCACACAGATGCATTTTAATTTTTAAAGTCATAAATAACTAATTTGCAACCCCCAGGGCTTTCCACTGGTAGTCCGATAGGCTTAGGTCCCACTTCTGTATTGCGCAGGGTATGTTCCTTTTCATTGATGTAGGAGCGAGCTCCTTAATAAGACCTACAAAGGCTTCGGTAATGAGATGTGTGAAAACTCTCCACAGCAGTTTAATATTTAACTGATGTCATATTTAAACCATTCTGTTTATGCCCATAATGTTTTTAGTTAATGCGTTTGAAGCAAGTCCGTTCTGGCTTATATATGACAGAAATAAACACCTCGCTCAAGTGGTATTTGAGAGGGGAATAACACTTCGTTTCAGGAGTTACCCAAGACAGAAACTTGCAATAGCAAAAAGAAAAAGCAACCGCTGAGACAGATGTGTTTGAGATGTGCTTTGTAATTGCGCTGTGGCTTGAAGATTAAGCTTTTTGACTGAGGTGGAAGGAGGCAGGGGAGAGAGCGCACTCTAGTGACTGTATTACAACTTGTGACATCATATTAATTCTCCAGCTTTTTTGTTGCTGTTTTAGGACCTTTGCACAGAACTGTAGAAACATCGAACACTTAAATCTAAATGGGTGCACAAAAATCACTGACAGGTAAGTCAAAGGGTTTTTTTGTTTGACGGAGAAATTTGGAAAAAGAAGTAGCTGAAGGTATTTTTAGTGTGTCTGCTGTTTTGCAGCACGTGTTACAGTCTTAGCAGATTCTGTTCCAAGCTGAAACATCTGGATCTGACATCTTGCGTAGCCATCACAAACAGCTCTTTGAAAGGCTTAAGGTAAGAAGATTCAATGTTTTGTGTTAAAGGAAAGTGTTTAAAGAGCTGTTCAACATTTAATAAAGTTAAAAAAAACCAGTGCTGAACCTTAACACTGTGCATCAGCACTGACTATATCATATATCTAGCACTTCTTGGGTGTAGGCCGTGATGTTTGTGTGTGGTCTTTTCTTGTGACTTTTCTGTGGAGGCCTGGCACAGTCCGCTGGCTGTCATTAATTTCTAACAGTGTGTTTAATTTGGGTTTCCCACTGTTATGACTATTTCAAGGCTGGATTTAACTTTATGTATTTTTTTAATTCTCCCAGTGAGGGTTGCAGAAATCTGGAACATTTGAATCTTTCCTGGTGTGATCAGATTACGAAGGATGGTATTGAAGCACTGGTGAAAGGGTGTAGTGGACTAAAAGCTCTATTTCTTAGAGGTTGCACACAGGTACATAACTGCTTGGGTGATCCTTTAGGAATAAAATTTTATTTTGGGCTTTTGAAACCTCCATGAATTAAAAAATACCATTTTTGTTATCTTTTGTTCGATATTACAAGATGTGTGCATTCTTTGGGCTGCTTTGCTGTGCTTTTAATTCCTTGTTTCTTTTCCTATGTCTGATTTAACTGCTAAATGCAGTTAGAAGATGAAGCATTGAAACACATTCAGAATCACTGTCATGAACTTGTAATCCTGAATTTGCAGTCCTGTACAGTAAGTATTTCAAGCTTCAAAAGGTACATTCTCTAAGAATCATAAACCATTTTTGGATGCTAATGAATTGATCTGCTACACACACAACTCAAATAATACCTCTCTGCAGTCTACAGAATTTTGTGTGGAGTAGAGATCTTAAATGAGCTGGCTGTTTCTACAGCTGAGTGTGGATTTGGGGTATTGGGTTATTTTTAACTGTAGCAAGCTCTAGAGTAAGAACTGCCTGCGTTTATTCATATCTCATGAACTGTGTATGTGCTAAACCATGGTGTTTTACAGAGGTAGCTCTTGCTATCCCATCCATTATGGTCAAACATTTTGGTCTATTCATAGTTTTAAGGTGTCTAATTGAGCAGAAACCTTGTTCTGGGCTACATAATTGAGAGTAAAATGTAATGGCATCATTACTGAAAATGATTCAGAACGATCTAGGTAGCAGAAGGGCATGCTTTTTCAAAAGTAATGGAAGAACACATTCATTTGTAATGAAATGACTGGGAATCATTCATGTACTTTTAATTCTACTTAGCAAGTACACTAAAATTACATCTGCTCTATTTTGTATTTGTTACTTTGTTGTTTCTGATGTGAATGTTTAGGAACAGGAAAGATCTCCTTTTAGATTTTAAATGTATTTAAGTCACTTTTGTCTGTACATAAGCCTTAGAAAGTATTGAAATTAATTAGAATTTCAGTCTCTTCTGTCATGCAAATTTGAATAATGAAGCTGTTAGATCACTATAATTTTTTTTGCTTTTGGAAAGTTCTCTATGGTTTTATTGCTAGAAGGCATCATAAAATCTGCTTGGGCTAAAACTTTAAAATCTGTTTGACACATTATTCCTGAATGAATGTGGCATGGAACCATTTATTTATTGGATGAACATTTTTGAACATAATAGATTTATTTGAAGTGTTGAACATTTTGCAGTGTTAGGAATTATTAAAAGTTACAATAAAAAAACTGCAGAAATTAAGAACAATATGAATACAAAGCTTGAGCTTTCATGAGCCAGATGTTTAGTGAAAGAAAATTTTCAGATTTTTCTATCTGAATTTAGGTGCCCACTGAAGTTGGGCACCTAAAGGTAACGGAGTGGAAGGAAGTTCCTTCTTTTGGTCTGAACAACACTTAAGTATATAAGGTCAATATGTAATTTTCTCCCCTTTCACTCTTCCTTTTGCTGTCCTCCTCCTCCAAAGTCCTTTTTATGTTGTGTTTTACCTGAGAGTAATGACATATATCAAGGCCAGCCTTTTCTGATTATTTTTGTGGAAGGCTCTCAGGAGGTCTGATGATAACCAGTTATGATCTCTCCTGCTTAAAAGGGGCATTGACATAGAAGTGTACCAGAGTTTTCCCTTGGCCAGTATGTTTGTTGTCACGTAGATATTAAGTACAAACAAAAAAAAAAAACCTCTTATGAGTGAAAGTGTTTTTCTCTTTGAATGTTTTGAGTTGATAGTCTTGTGTGTCCTACCTAGTTACATGTGCTTTAAAGCTTTATTTCACAGGAGATGTGTCCCGCTCGCTGTGGTTTAGAAATATATTTCCAGAAGCAGCCAGGCTCTTTATGATCAAAGGGCTAGCACTGATTTTTACACAGCAGGTCTTCTTGTGCTTTATATGATCCACACTTTAATTTTAGTGGCTCCGTTTTATGGACCTTGTGAAATGCCAGGCCAGCTCAGGCAACTCTGAAATGAACTAACTCCGGAAGCTACACATCTGAAAGGTGACATCTTTAGAGTGTAGAAACTGGGGACTTGCAGGTGTTTCTTGAGCACTTTTCTTTCCTGAGAGGGATGTAGGCATTGAAATCACAAGCAATTTCAGAATGGAAAAAAATTCACTTATAACTTGAGGGTTTTGTCCATCTCAAGCAGCAGCATAAAATTTACGTAGTCCTTACCTCCAAGATAGTTCCTTTTCCTGATAACAGTGTCACAGGGTATCTCTCAAAGAGAGCAGAGCAGTTCCAGAAAATATCTTCACATCAGTAGATGATGCAGGTCCTTCTGGATCCGCAAAAAGAAGACAAGACTTCTAGATTTCTGTCTGGAATAATTTTTATGTGACAGAACGATTTGGAAATTTAAACTACTGATATTAAAAGGTGCTGGGTTGGGGGAGGGAGCATAAGGTGATCTCCTTTTGTGCTGAGCCACTGCTATTTCTCATCCTGTTTTTGTCTAGGAAAGGTAATGTTCCTGGTAATAGCCTCAGGAACATGCTATAGTAGTAGTAGTGCACCTAGAAGAGTGGCTTATAAAAGCAATGTGTAGTTTCAGTCAAAATACAGTAAAGGTCTTTGTTATCATTGGAAGAGTAATGTTATGCCAGGAAATAAAATAACCTGTTTCGTTATGAAAGATTAGTCATTCAGCAGAAAAATTAAATTCTTGGAGTTAGGAGTGGGAGGAGGAGAAAATACTTTTTCCAGAATAGAAGACCTGTAAACAAAATAATATTTGCACACACACCCAATAACCTAGTTCCTGTTGCTATTTTGTATGCAGCTGCACTGGGGCTATTTCTTATAGTTCCTGTTTCAGAGAGAAACCTTTTTTATTCATATTCCAAATTTAGAGTTACTTTTTTCAAAATATCTAGTACAAAACAATTTTGAGAAATGAAAAACCTCTTTTGAGTTAAATACTTCAACTAAAGACAGCTGCATAACCTGGGTCAAACCAGGAGACTTTTACATTTATCTTCTGTGAAGAACAGATTGCCTGTAACTCTTGCTTTGAAAATTACTTGGAGATGAAGGATTTTTACCCTTGGGTCCTACTGCTCCAGTGAAAATAGGTAGTTACATCTCTTGCTTCCAAGCTTTAAGCTGTCTTTCGCACTGTTCCTGAACTTACACAGTCACTGGAACGAAAGACCTGAACTCTGCAAACATGTAAGAAGCAAGCTGTTTCACACAGCGACAACTACAATTAAAAATAAAAATAAAAAAGTCAAAATTATGAAGCAAAAGCAAAGTGACAGGGGAAGACGAAACCAAACAACTCTCCCTCTGTGCTTCAAACTGCCTTTGATCAGTATTTGACATCTGTGGGAAAATACGTAGTTAAGTAGGAATCGTGTGTGTTGTCTTCAGTGCTATCAATGAACGTAATTTCACTACAGTATTTTTTGGTTGAAAATCCCCAGGTTGCCATGGTTATATACAACGTGACACGTAACGGTTCAGTAACATGACTTGACTTTTGGTTTTAGCCAAGATGACTTGATAATATAGTAACTTCAACCTTCTTCTGTGTTGCAGCAAATTTCAGATGAAGGCATTGTAAAAATCTGTAGAGGATGTCATAGACTTCAGTCACTCTGTGTTTCAGGCTGTAGCAACCTTACAGATGCTTCTCTCACAGCGCTTGGTCTAAACTGTCCAAGGCTGAAGTGAGTATGTCATGAGCGTGTCGTGAGTATGTCATGTTGTTACTGGCCTGATCTAAGAAATTAACTTCTGAAGCTAATCAGCTGATATTCACAGGTTTGATTTAGCTTCGTGTTGTTTGTGTTACCTTTGCCATCAAAAGAGTAAGTTAGAAGTGCCAGCAGAACATGAACTTGAGGGCTGGTCCTCTGTAGCCATCATATGAGTGTAGTACACTGTATATTGGAAAACCAAGAATTAATGTATGACAAATAAAACATGTTGAACCTAGCAGTTCAATTCTGTGCTTCTAGCTAAATATTTTAGGTACTAATTACAAGCCAGAAGAAAAGAAGATATAAAGCCCATTATTTTTTTAAAAGGTAAAAATATCTGTAGTTGTGTTGTGTCTTGTGATGTTTGTTTTCTGATGTGGTTTTATGCAGTCCTTTGTCTTGTAAAAATAGATAAATCATACCTGAATATTTACAAATTGTGTTAGAAATGTGTTTTTAATATGCTCTGCAGTACGTTCTGGTGTTCTTAAACTCTGATATGGAGTGAGCTAATGCCTCGGCAAGCACTGAGGACTGAAATTTATGGAGTATGTTTTGAGTAATGGGGGTTCGTCAGTTAAACATAATATAAACTTTTACATTGATGTAGTTTGCGCTAACATATGTTCTGGTGGTGTTCTCAGAAGTGGGGAGAGCTTCAGCTTTAATAATGAAGTTCCGTCATACAACAGCTCTCTGCTTATGGAGACATATAATACTCCTTCTAAGGTCTAATTTTAATGTAAATTAAATCAAAACAAAACATTTTTGGATGACACTAAATTGCCTTTTATGACAAGACCATGCAGCTGTCGCAACTTGTTATATTTCAGTCACAGATAGATGGAGAAAAGTAGATTGTAAAAATTAGGGGAAGCTACATTCAAATGCCAGTGTGCAATATGCTATCACACAGTACTCCTTTAGCTGATTGAGTGAAAAAAAGCTTCTGTTAATACATTAAACCTGTCCTTAAGGCAATTCCAGAGTGACAGTCTCCTTCATGTAATGGTTCATACTTACAAGAGCTTACGTGTGCCCACATCTGGGGCTTAGGAGTCTTCCGACACACTTAATTGTGTTCCTTATAAAGCTGAGGTGTTATTATGGGTCTTTTTCCACAATTTCTCTCATTCTCTCAATTCACAAATCAGAAGGGGGGTAAAAAAAAAAGGTCTGAAGTGCAATTAGTTGTGCAGTTCTTTCCAAGGGCAGAGAAGGGCAAGAATTCCTTCCACCTGTAGCAGGAATTGTTTTGGCTTTGGTAGGGAAACTGTTAGCCCCTGTCTGTGCCACGAGGGGGAAGGCGTCTGCCATTCTGCTTTCATGAAGAACAGCTTACGGAAGAAAATGATCCTTTGCAGTGATTAGTGCAGAGGAGCGTGTGATGGAGGGACAGATGATACCGCTGGTTCCATCTAGACTTTTGGGATCATGTATGGAAAGTACTTGATAAAAATTTGATGGAAAGCAAAAGCAAATGTAATTCCACACTTGTTCATACCATCTGAATATTTTGATTTTGGGTACAAAAGAGAACTCTCCTGCCTCTGTTGGATGTGCTGGCTGTGTTAGGAGGCTGTTGAGTGTTTTCTATGCTGTGCTACTCTCAATTTACTTCAGGATCTTGGATGTGGCCTTTCTGTGAAGGTGCTGTGTTCTGCAGCTGTTGCCACTCACAAATGCCATCTCCTTGGGAAAAAAAAAAAAATACAAACCCTAAGCTTTACCAGCTCCCTTCAGCTGTTGTTTGGGTTTTTTTCTCCCTTGGTCAAGATATAGCTATCTCCTCATCCCTTTTTGTATCTGCTCATTTAATTACTCGATACCTTCTCTGTTTTTCTCTTTTAGTGCTTTTTGGTGTTAAAATACTGGTAGGTGTTTTGGTGAGGCCTATTGAGAAAAGCACCCATAGACCAGGAATGTATTTTCTAGGTGGGGCTGTGAAAATTAGGATCATATTGCTTTTAACCCCACTAATGCTCTCTCCCACCTGCTGCTAATTCAACAAGGGTAGGGAGGTGATGTGTGCAGAGACACTCCAGGTGTGCCCAAAAGACATCTGTAGGCAATGAAGGCAACTGTGAGGTCTGTCTTGGAGAACATTGCTTTACACGAGTGGGGAATCCACTCTTGGATATTATTTTACCTCATCAGCTCCTATGCTAGGTTCTTTGTCACAAATCACTGGATGGGAAATACTAGTCATCTGTATCTGGCAAAAAAAGGAGGCCTCTCTAAGTACAATCACTAAAACAAAGCCAAAATTAGAACTTTGCTTATTTTCATGCTGACCAGTGCCTTCCCACCTGTTTTTCATACCGAGGCCTGATTGATGCAGCATGTGTGTATATAGCTCACCTTCCCTTTTCTGCTCTTCTGACTGACTGCATACCCAATTTCAGGACAGCTAGAGCTGCTAGTCTTCCAGTTTCTTACCCTTCTGTTTCCATACTCTTCTTTGCAACCAGATGTACAGTAAGTAGCATCCTTACTGTTTTGCACACTGGATATCACCCTCCTAACTTTAAAGACAGAAGTGTGATGGGGTTGAGGATCTAATGGTGTTAAGTGTAGGTGGGGTTGAAAGCGAGTAATTGAAAGCAGTAAGAAGGGTAACAAATGTGACCTGTATCCTTTGGTTTCTTGGTGTTTGTTTTTTTTTCCCTTCCTATTTGGTATGCTAGGTTATTTTTAGACTAGCTGGAAGTATTTTATGGTAGGTTGCTAACTGCCCTTGATGGAAGGGCACAAGTTCCCAAATGTGAGGCTGGAAAGTAAATCCAGAGGTGCTACAACCATCCATTTGGGAAGTGGTACCTGTCTTGTACCTCTCTCTTGGCTGCTCTTGAGTTTCCATCATACATCCGAACCTTGTTGAAGACTAGCACTCTGGAAGTGGCTTTCAAGGGTGTATCCTCCGGGGCTGCTTTCTTCTAAACTCAGCTGCGCTCTTGCTTTTGGCTTGGAAGAGACTGATCCAGCAAAGCCGTAGTCAGGGCCCCACATCCTATGCTCTGATGGGGCTGTATTTTTCTGATGCACCCAGCATGGCTTTTCACTTTGCACTTTCTCTATAAAGAGCTTTCTAATGGTCTCCTAAACCATTGAAAGGATCTAGATGCCTCTAAGAGTTACCACAGCAAGAGGTTCTTTTGTCCATCTTTCCCTGCCTCTTCCCCATTGACCCCAGTATAGAAGTAATTTTTGCTGTGGTGAGAGGGTAAGTTGCACTTAGGTTTGTGCTGCTCACTACACGATACTATGGTTTCCCCTTATTTATCTTGATACTGACACATCTTGATCCACCTGCGAAGTAAAAAGAAAACAATGACAAAAAAACAGTTATGGGATGGAGGCCTGTTCTCTGAACTAGCAATGCTGTTTGGGGCAGTTTACCTGTTTTTGTCAGTGCTGCTTCCCAGTACCTCTCAAAAGAGTGTTAGATTTATATTTGCAAAACATTGTTATTTTCTTTAAGGCTGTGTAGCTGCTTGTTGTTATTGTGGGCTTGGAGAATTTAAGCTCCTTGCTTTCTGGTAACTTGCTTCACTGAGCTTCATGCCGAGCCTGTGAGTGAATTTCTAGTAAGCAGTGTCTCAGTTTTGTGGCTTCTCAGCATCCTGTGTTTAGATAACAGGTTTTAGATGCAAGCTTCATCTGCATTTTTCTTAACTCGGGGTTTATTCTCCCATATCTTTCCTCAGATAACACTTAGGAAAACCTGAACGTTACGCTGTCTTACTGAAACAAGACATCCAACTGCCTATAATTATGTATAATTTATTTTCCACTAAATGTTGAGAAGATTTGAGGATTGGACTTAATCTGTTCTGTGACTATCAGAAGATTCTAATAAACTGCATCAGAATTTTTTAATTATAAATTAGTTTGAAATATAGGCATAGATACACATTTGCTATTGGGAGCTTTAAGTTGCAGAAGGCAGATTTGTATCTCGAATGCATTTGCTTTTCTCTCTATTAATGTTTTCTTTAACATTTAAAACTTTTCCAGGATTTTGGAAGCTGCAAGATGTTCACATCTTACAGATGCTGGTTTTACACTTTTAGCCCGGGTAAGGGTCATTTCAGAAGTTTAGAGCTCGCCTTGTTCTCATTGCTGCTGAGCAGCTGTGAATTGAGGTAGTCCTGCTGGGAAGGAATATGAGAAAAAGAAAAATAAAGTAGGAAGAACCCAGTGGAGGAGGGGACAAAAAGTGATTTTATTTCTGGATCATAGTTAGAGCTGCAGCTTGATCTATTTTGCCATCTATCATTGCATTTGTCGTCTTTTTTCCCCTCTTTTCAATTGAAATTTATTACGCTTAACATAAGTCTAAACTTGTGTTATGTATTCTAGCCAAATCTCCCCTCTAAAGATCACACATACCCGTGTGATAGTTACACCCCAAAAAATCACCATATAATAGATCAGTCTGAGCATACCTTTAAGTTACAAAAATACTTACATATTATACATTATAAACTATAAGTACTTGTGCCCAGATTCATGCTGTAAATATTTAAAGTAAGCATATTGATGGTATCAGATGCTTCAAGTTATAAGCATTTGCTGGTTTAGGAAATCTCAACACAAAAATAATACTCTGAACAGGATTCATTTACGCTGCTGATGTTTAGTATGAATGAAAGGGGGTTTTTTATGCCACAGTGGTTAAACAGAGTGGTTTTCTAATCATTCAGCCCTCGGCTTTCGGTAGTCACCTCGAGCCTGCTTTTGGGAGCTGCAAGCTAAACCATTGCTTCTTATGCCTGTAAAAAAGGGGCTGGGGTTTAGGCTGAGCCGTGGCACTGTGTGGTCTGCTGTGAGGTCACAAGGTTACATCATTTTCTTGTAATTAGCCGTGATCGGATATTGAAAATGCTTCTAAAAGCTTATTCAGGATCTCTCGGATTATTGGGAAAATTGCTTGTGTAAATGTGAAATGCTGCTTTCTGCCAGCCTTGAAGCGGACCCTACTTTAAGATTTTCAACATTCATTAGCAAAGCAAATTGCTTTTAAGGCTTCTTTCTAATACATGATGGTGAAGAGAGATGTTGCATGGATTTAAGTGTGTTTCTGGTTAGTTTGGTGCAAGCTGATGCAGGCAGCAGTGGGACTCACCTGTGTGCGGATCCCTTAGCTTCAGTGCACAGGCTAGAAATACCGTAGGTTGGAATTGAGATTGACCCCAAAAGAGGGGAGGGAAGCAGGGGCTGGTGGGTGCTGATACGTACTGTTCAAACCTTACAGGGCAAGAAGGAGATATTTCACTCAGTAAGAGAAATGCTGAAATGTAGAGGTTTGAGAGGGGGGTGGCGTATTGCTTGTGGATTATTTTGAATTTTTTTTTTACTGTTTTTTGCCCTTTGGTGTTCAAATACTTGAAGGGATTTAGGTCACGATTTCCTCTTGAAAGTTGTATTACTAGCACTGTGCATGATTTTATGTCTGTGTGTTGTTTTATTTCATCTTTTGTTTATCTGTTTGGGTTTTTCTTGTTTATTTTAGAATTGCCATGAGCTGGAGAAGATGGACTTGGAAGAGTGTGTTCTGGTGAGATTTAATATCACAAGGAATATTGAACATCCAGTGTAAGAATGCAGTGCATTAGCACTTCCACTCAGATTTGCTTTATTTTTTTACTAACAGTGTAAATAGTAGTAAATAAAAATAATTATTGGGAAATTCTATAGAGGGAAATACTTGAAAAGTAACAGGTGATTGGGTGTTTTCCACAAATAACAGAACTTTCATCTGGTAGAGGAGGGCACCTTACTTGAGGGTTGACTCTCCTGCTGTCTGTTGCTTATGGTTGTTTGTTTGGTTTCTTTTATTTCTAGATAACCGACAGCACATTGATACAACTTTCTATACACTGTCCTAAGCTACAAGCATTGGTAAGTTCAACTCTTTGTGAACTTTAATACCTCACCTAAAACCACACACATACGTAGCTCCTGCCATACAAAAACAGGCTGTTGACTCTGTATCTGGAAAGAGTTCCTCATGTAGTATGATACTATGCAAGTATGTGTTAGTTTTGTAAGTATTCTAAAAGAAGATTACTCCTAAAACATTTACATGCATTGTGTGATAAAAAAAAAATTACCAAATCAGTGAGTCATAATCAGAAAGCTTGTATTTCCTTCATATTTGATTACGTAGTTCAACTTGCAGTACTCAGATCCTTTATAGATACTCTTTAAGTGTTCATTAATGGTTTTCTTAGGGAATGTGACACTGCACATGAAATATTGAATAAACAAAACCACCCAGTGAAGATATATGTTATCACTCTGTAATGAGGTTTACACACAAGCAGTTTTTCCCAAGGACTACATTTACGTAGTAAATTATGGAAGGTTTTTTTTTGGCCTAGACCTTTGAATGTAATTGGAGAGGATTGAGATGCCTTCAGTAGGGTACCCTGCTTACTCTAGTGCAAAGAACTGCTTTCTGGGGAGGGCTTGCTTAGATTTTTCAGAACATCCAAACCAATTTCAGCTGACATAAATTTGGCTGTTCTTCAGTCAGGGTAGTACAAAATCACTAGCGCTTCCGTATTTGGGGCCAGTTGTCCCATAAATGTAGATTTGCTGTATATACTGCTTCAGATCTACAGGAGACAACAAGTATCTTCATAATCTGTTCTTAGATGGGATTAAAGGAAGGTTTGCTGCTTCATTCATAAAATTGTGTTATGATTAGTGTTACTCAGTGTTACTAAGGTAGCAACGTGAGGAGAGATGGCTTTTAAAAAGGAGCTTGGTCAATATTTTTTTATCGATGTTGGTTTTTAGTTTTGCTTATTAATTGTCCAACCTTATTTCTGTCCCATAATTCTTAATGTTAAGCCAAACAAGAGTTGTCAGGAGATGTGGAGCCATTTATATGGGACACTTTCTGTTGTTCTGCAATGGGTATGTTTTGTTATTGTAATCTCAAATGTAGCCAGTACTTGCAAGAGATCTTTTGTACCAGTTCTGCCAGTGCTTCACCAGAGATACCGTAAGACCTCATAATTTCAAAGTATTTTTCTGAAACTGCTCCTGTTTGCTGGCCTTTGTGTCTTGGCCCATAGATGTGGAAGTGTGGTGTTGGTACAATAACATACCTTTTCTAAGTGAGCCAGAAAAATGGATTTTTTTGTTAATATGTATATCCTTTGTGTAGGAGGGATACATACTCAAAAGACTGTGAGTGAACAGTGATGGTGGAGAATCACAGGGGAAGAAAAAACAGGCTTGAAGGTGCCAAATGCCATAAATCATGTACTGCTGATGGTTCTGTAAATTCTTGCGTGTCTGTGCTTTAGCGTATGTTGAGGTATATTTGGAGTTTAAACAAATATTTTGAAGTTGTGGAAATCTACTTTGAATTTGTTTCTTGGTGTTTGGAGACTCAGTAGACAGTGGAAATAAGCAAAAGCACTGTTAGACCAATTATAGGCAGCTGCTACATCTTTGCCAGTATGAGGGTACTCAAATGCTTTATTATTTGCTGGACTTAAGAAGTAATTTCTGGTGAAAGTGCTTAACATTTGTACATTGAGATCATTAGAGAAACTGTGAAATATTCCTGGAGATGAGAAGAGAGTCAAATTTTTCAGTTATGTTGATCATACTGTTTCTGACTGTCACCATATATCATGCCATGTTTGATTTATAGGCAGCATTTAGTATGTATTGAGAAAAAAAAGAATTTTACCATATCTTTTTGCTTTAAAGACTTCAAGTAATTATCTTAATCAGTTCCGTGTTATTGACACTAACAGGCTCATGAAGTCAGAATAATCATTTAATACAAAGTATGTCTCATTTGGTGTGTTTGATTTACGAAGTTCTGCAAACTCGGCTGTACATCCTGTATTGTCCTTTCAGTACCAAATACAGCGTCTCAGGAAAGCTGATTTTATAAGCTGCTTACTTCCTGGGACGGAAAACTCTTAATTAGCCAGCAGGCTGCTGTTGTAGTCAACAGCTTCACATAACCTCCTGTCCTTCCTTGAAACAGCAGGTCTATTATTCGTGTTCTTTAACCCTGCAACTGCTGATTGTTTCCAGGCTGTGAGCCAAATCAAATCCTCAGAGCACGTACATGAGAAAGTAGGTATAGTAGGAGAGAACTTCAGTTCTCTCTATCATAGACTTGCAGAATGTAAATACGTCATAAGATAAAACACTATTGATTGGGACAACAGCTTAATTTCTGTTGGCTTTTGGGGACGGTATGCACTAGTTGCTTGGAGTGACTGCCAGCTGCTCGCAGGTGGTGAGTGAGTAAAACTGGACCAGCTGGAGCAGAAGGGAAGGTGCCGGGGTGGCTCCCCAGCAGACTGGAGGGGAGTTGCAGACCTGCCTCCCAACTTCTTCTCTGGTTACTTGTTCATCCTGATGAGCAAAGTAGAAATACAAGTTGAGGGGCAAGTTGTTCTAAAAGGCAGGACAGACCTCGTGTCTCTGGTAGCAGGCAAGAGATGCTCGTTGACTCAAGCTGAGGTAAAATAAGTGTAAGGCTGGCAGTCCTTCGGCTTCCTCGTCGGGCTGAAATAAAAGAAGGTCGATGTGATGTACCAAGAGAAGGGAAGGGTTACAGGTTTGATTCAGATGATTGCCAGGAGGTACTTTTGAGCACTAGTTAGCTTGCGTGAGTTAAAAAGCTTTTTGGATTGCTGCAAGCGTTTCTTCATCAGATGCTGTCTGAAAAACAGCTGTGCCAAGAAAACTCTGCTTCAAATCCAGCAACCATTACACTTAGATACAAGTACAGGCAAGAGACAGGGCTGAGCATAAAGCAAGGAACTAGCCCAGGGCGAGAGGAGTAAGAGATCACAGACCCGGCACATTTGTGGTGCAGAAGACTGGAGAGCATTCATTTCACTGGTGACAAAGAGTGGTTTTTAAGCCTCCTTTGAGGAAAGTCTGTTTCCTGTTGTTGTCATCATCATTGCTTCTCTAAGTCATGAATTCCCTAAAGGAACCAGGAAACTGCTTTACATAGTGCTACTGCCTGAGACGCTGCAACTTTTTCCATGCTCTTGACATTCAAGCGAGTAAAAAAAAATATGTTGAAGAGGAGCAGAATTTTGTAGTTTGTTATGCTGACTGTTGCAGAAAAGACCTGCTCCTGCAGCTGCACAAGATGTTTATTACTCCTTGTATGTACAGCCTGAGGTGTTAAGCACTCGTGGGTTTTTGAAATCATGATTTGGCAAATCAGTCCAGTCTGATTGTTCTTTACCTATGTGGACTTGCACAGGCTTGGTCCTGATGGTATGCGTGAAAACTTGGTAGCTGTGAAACAGTACCTCCTGTCAGCAGATCCTCAGCTATTCCTGCATGTTCTTGAGCAGCCTTTAAGTTAAGTTTGTCTCCTGTCTCTGGCATGGCACATGTGCTGTTTGCACCCATCGGTAGCGGTGGTGCATGACAATCAGGACAGAATTCCCACCTTCACAGGGAGCAGAAAGTCCTGAGGAGTTTTGCCAGTGACGTGTGTTTTGGTACGCTGCTTGGTTTGAAGTGAAGTTAAAGTACAGCTCTTTTGTTAAGTAGAGTTGTGTCTTTTGTTACTCATCCGGATTTCAGCTCTTTCTTACTGTTTAACCACTAGAATGAAGGAGGCTGAAGAGGATTTCCAATGTCTAGAGAACAGAGTAAGTTAGGACTGCACGATGTCATTATCTCTTTGCCCCTCTGTTTTAGAGCTTATCTCACTGTGAATTGATCACTGATGATGGGATTCTTCACCTGAGCAACAGCACGTGTGGTCACGAGAGGCTGCAGGTACTGGAGCTTGATAACTGTCTTCTCATCACCGATGTGACTCTGGAACACCTGGAGAACTGCCACAACCTGGAGAGAATCGAGCTGTACGACTGTCAGCAAGTCACGCGAGCTGGGATCAAACGAATCAGAGTACGTGTTTGCCGACTTGTTCCGGTGGGAATGCCCGGGCCCTTGATAACTGCTTGCATTGTACGAGTCCAGCAGATGTCCCAGGCAAGGGAGGGGGGAATAACAAGTCTGACTATCGTTCTGTTAGGTCCCCATCTCTAGGGACTAAACGGAGCTTCTCTGTATGAGCAGTAATAATCTGATTCTGTTTATAACTCACGGCGCTTTTGTTTTGATGAGTGCTTTCTAGATATTTTAGGAAAGCAGGCTTCTATGCTTTTAGGAGTGTATTAGTGGCATTCTTTAACTCTCCTAAAATGCACAGAGGCAATGGGGAAACATCTGTTTCTGGAGGTTTGGGTTAATGGGCTGTAAGGCCGTTAGGCCCTGGAATCCAGCCACAGACTCTTCCCCCATTAGGTCAGGGACCACCTACCTCGGGGGCAGCCTGTTAAACGGGTCTGCAGCTTCGTGGCCCGGATTGGTGTCCAAGCCCTTTTGCGATTGGAAAGCTCATCCCTGATGGTGATTCCTGAGGGCAGATGCCCAGTTCTATTCCGTGCTGCTTCCTGGGATGGGAGCAGCAGGCAACGGGGGAGACAAGAGACGGACAAGTCTTTTCTTCAGTAGCCAGGGGTCCGTCTCTCCCCCGCAGCAGAACACGTGCCTCTCTCGACAGGGAGCTCTGGGGGCTGATGGGTGCTTCATTGGGAAGCGAGTGGGAACCCCACGCAGGTGAACGCCCAGACATTACTGTGCCGTAGCCAGATGGGACATGAGAATGACACGTCAGGAGAAAACAGGCTCGGGTAGTGTCAAGCTTATTAAAGCTGCTTTCTTTTTAGCTATAACCTTAATGATCGCTGTCCTGGCAGTAATCGAGGTGTGCTGCTTCTTATTTCCCGCCTGTTGTAACGCAGACTTTTCATCCACAGGCTCATCTACCTCACGTGAAGGTTCATGCTTACTTTGCTCCAGTAACTCCCCCTCCTTCGGTGGGGGGGGGCGGGCAGCGCCTCTGCAGATGCTGTATTATTCTCTGACAGTAAGTGCGCAACCACCCAGAGAATTCCCTTCGTGTTGTTGGAAGAGAAGGACGGGACTGCGCCTCAGCGGAAGGAGTCGGTTTCCTGACAGTCCTCGCGGTGGTGTTTGGTCATCCAGTTTTGTGACAAGAAAAAGCGGTTTTTTTCCAGGTAACAAACAAACAAACAAAAAATCTTAACGTAACGTGCAGCTGTGGATTAAGTTGGTGATGCTTCGGTTTGTATTAGTAACTCCTTCCTTCTGTTGTTGGCATGAGAAGTACCGTGTAAAAATGTGGGGGGCGTTTTCAGCATAGCAGCTACTTGGTGACAAGGTCACCAAGCTTGGAAGTTAATTTGCATTTGTGTGAAGTTGTGACCCAAGGCGGGGCTCGAGCCCCTCACACCGAGGGACCGAACCTGCTTGTTCTGTAACATACACCACGGATCCGGCACCAGGTTTAAGGACAAATCAGCTTTAGCAGATGTTGACCAAAAAAAATTGCAAGGTAACCATGCAAAACAGCTTATACTTTTTCATGATTCAGCTTCGTATTTAATTATGTAAACAGGACATCATAGGCAATGTCAAAAGGTAAGATAGTACCTCCAGATAACTATATGCTGGCCAAGTTTTTTGAACTTGGTTCAGTTGAACTCTGTGTTAGTATAAAGCTTGCCCGTCACCGAAGCACGTTTGATGCCCAATGCCATCGGCCTGTAAAAGCGGTAAGAAATGCACCGCGGCAGAGCTCGGGCACTCTGCTGCCTCACTCCTACATGGTGCTCACCACAACCCACCTCCCCTCTCTCCTCCGCAGTCCCTGGGGGAAGGAGGCAGCGGCCGTAGGAGGAGGGGGGTGTAAATCCTGCTTGGCCAGAGGAGAAGCTGGAAGACAGGTTCAGCTGCAGGGTTTGCCAGGATGGAGCGAGGGGGTTCAAGTCCAAAAGTGTCCGTCCCACCCGGGTTAGGGAGAGGACGGGCAAATAAATCCGTAGGCAGGAGCTGAACCAAACCAAACCTGTCGTTTTAGAAAGACAGACTCCTCACGTGGGTTATTTAAGAAGCTGCAAACTTCTGAATGGTAATAATAATACAAATCTGTGTATTAACTCTTAAGGCCATGCTTTCATCCTTAGTTTTTCAGTGCTAGAGGGTTAGATAAACTTTTTTTTAATATGAAGCAACTTAATTATCTGAGATAAAACTACTCAGCAGTTGAGAAAGCTTTTTTTGTGTAAGATTGATTGTGTGTGTGTACGTTTTAAGAGTTCAGGGCCTGTGTGTTTACTGAAAATCAATAGAAATACTGGCTTCAAAAGCAGTTGGAGAAGCTACTGCTGGAGAGTACTGCAATTTCCCCCCAAAATTTTAAGCTACTTTTTCAAAAAGTGAGACCATTGAGAGACTTTTCTGGGACGCCAGTGGCTGTAACTTTGCTCACGCTTCGATGGGGACGCTCAATTCAGATCTCAACCTGGAGGATAAATTCCAGGCTGGAGTGCGGTACTGGAGTATCCGCTGGAGTGTGGATTTCTTCGCTTCTACAAAATAAGCCAGTGAGGGCTCGTTTTGCGCAGCAGCGGAGGAGGGTTGGTACCACCACGCTTAAGAGTTTCATTAAGCTAGTGCTGCAACAGAGAGTTCTAAGCAGATTTTATTCTCAACTGTACCAGGAAAGTCATCGGTACCGGTATGTCAAAATGTGTTGCCTTTTGTTGGCTCTTTTTTTTTTTTTCTAAGAACATAATGAACCTTGTGAGTCTATTGCATTAAAGATGTACAAAACCAAATGGAACCTACTCTGATATAGGACACTAAAATAAACAATCAGCTGATGTCAAATTTGAATTTGTTTCCATTATTTCAAATTTAACTCTGTTTTCCATCAGAAGCAGGAGATCCGTGCGCGCTGCGGGTGTTGGGTGCAGGATAAACCACGGAGCTGGACTGCGCTTCCATTGCTTACCTTTACCTGCCGGTTTCTAGGGTAGGTTCTTGCAGGTAATATAATCTTAACACCAGAAACATCTCTAATGGGGGGGAGGGAAAAGGAAGTAAACAAAAAGAAAAGCACATTTACAAAATTATTGAAAAACATTTATTATACTTAAATTGAAATGTGTACATCTTATTAAAAAACAAAAGCAATTTGCTGGTGCCATAATTTAATTCCAATTTCAAGTGAGCTGGACAAACTACTGTACAACTTTCAGTATTCTTTAAAATTAGGTATTATTTGGATACTTTCCAATCAAGGATTTTTCCACTTCTTTTATAAAACATTTGGATTTGAATATGGTGTGAGCTGAAAAGACACAGGTGTCAATTCAAGAAAGTACAAGGACCAAACAATACCCAAAGATGAACAACTTATAGGCAGAAATGTTTAGGTACGTAGTACAATTTTTCTTTCAGTGCAGGAAAAAAAAAAAAGGAAAGAAACTCTAGCGTTGATGAATTTAAATTTTCAAAATGCTAGGGCTTTAAGAAGCTTTTCTGCTAAGCACTTGAGACAGTTATGAAAAGAGGGAATGAAAAAAATCAAAATTGCTTTTTTTAACATGCTGTAGCAGTTGTTTACATTGAACCCTGCAGCATAAAAAGCAAACTGTTCCCAAGCGTTTTAAGCCGGAGATCCAGGTGGAACTGGTCAAAGGCAAAAATAAAAATCAAACCAGCTATGAAACTGTCACTTCATACCTTTTGGAATATTCCCCTCTATAAGTACCTAACTAGTCGAAACTTAATGTTAACGTAGGAAATGCTGAGCCGTGTCTTTAACAAGAAATAGCCAAACTATTGAAAAAGCACGTTTGCCTGTTTCAAAGAAAAGGAACTATTTGGTCATACGGAAGAGGCACTGTAGCTGTTGTACAGTCCGGATCGGAGGGCGAAGAAAGGCCAACAGAAAAGGTGAGCTACTTGTCCATAACAGCAACCGCAGCGAGGCATTCACCTGCTGGGAAGGAGACCTAAATGGGGTATATTTAGTGTTTCTTAAGCAATTCAGTTGATGTCGCTGAAAGCAATGACAGCCCCGTGGTGCCAGTGGGTCATCGTCCCTCATCAGCGTAATTCCACTAACGCAGAAAACATCCACCTCTCACTGCTAGTATTTTTAAAACCCACAATTTTACAAGCAAAAAGTTAAACTGCAGCAGTGCTCCGCAGAGAACCTAGGAAACTAAACATAAAAGGATGCATAGGCAATTATTTTCCATTAAATTTGTTAAAGCAAAACACAATTACTTGGTACCCCAGAGGATTTATATTAATCCCCCCCGGTAAGGTACTACTGATAATGCAGTTTGCTGCATGCATATATTGCATCTGTCTAGGGCTTCTTCAAAGCCCTGTTCTGGCATTTACACTTCTTACATACACTCTTATACACAATTTACACGGGAAGCTGTTTTGACAGCTTTACTCTCAAAGACCCGACAACCTGATCACTATCAGCTTTAACTACTCATCTCCACACAGATTAATATGTGCTCTGCTAACATCAAAAAAAAATAAAACCAGCGTAAGGTACAAGCAAGTAATAGACAAACTGGCACAGAAAGGTAAATGCCCCCAAATAAGTTTACATTCATCTCCAACTGGATACAGGTCACAGAGAAGCACCAGCGCTTCGCTTCTAGAAACTGTATCTACTGGCCATAATTTGCCTTATTTTCAGTAAAGGGCAATCACCTTTGCTTACATTGTCTTCCATGCCTGTACGTCAGCTGTCATGGCATTATACCTCTCATGAGGACACTTAGCTATGGCAGTGATAAGAAAGTTCACCTATCAAACAGCTCATTAGAAAGGTGATTTTTTTTTTCCTTTTTTTTTTGTGTTTTCAATATGAAACATCTTATACGGTGAAGTTAGATCCGAATGTTTTGGATGATCTTCCTGATCTTTAGGCAGGACTGCGTTCTGCGTTGGAGGAGCAGTCTAGCAATCGTCTGACATCACTTCAAAATTATATGGAAGCCTTCACCATTTTCAGCTGAAAAAGAAAAAAAAAAATGTCAGTCTTTCATAAATAGAACCATAAACGTGAACCAATGCACCCCAGCATCCAAGTCTGGACTGGTAGAAGTGGTTCATTACTACTACATCATCTTAGACTTGAAACGTGAAAGCTCAGTAACCTGCTACTCAGACTAAATGCTTGAATAACTGACTTTATCTCTGGACTCTCCCTATTCCGCATTAAAAACCACTTCGTTTGACAGTGACAGTTGATATCATAGAAAGTAACTCCTGCCAGACCAGTATAAATCTTTAGTGCATATTTTTAATCATCTCGTCGGTGATGCTCAGCCTTAAACTAGAAAGTCAAATAATACACTTCCAAAAAAAGCCCCAAACCCTGTGGGTTTTACGCTTCGAAGCTGCTCAGCAGTTCCAGCGCGAGGCTCAACAACTGAGACAGACAGGTCCCTGGCACCCACCGACCGCCTCAATGGGTTTATACCGCACACCCCGACTCCTTTCAAGTTCGGCTGCTGACCAAGGGAAGCCAACTTGAAAAATACAGCTCATCTACAGCAAAACCATAGCTTTTAGAAAGGTCCTCCAAGGGCTGAAGCAAAAATATTATGATTGAAGATCCAATTGGAAATTGTATAAAGTTTTGACGGTTTCTGTCGACAAAATTTGCACCAGTGCTGCACTGGTTCTGAACTGGAAGCCTGGCCAAAGGCTGAGGAGCTACGCAGAGCCTGGAGGAGAGGAGGAACTGGGGGATGCTTTCTGCCGCTCCTCTCTGGAGATGCTGGGGTTCTCCCCGTCAGCCCTCCCTGGAACTGCCGCTGCTCTCTGCGCTTCACCGGACCTTCTCTACGAGTGCTTTAAGGAAGGCTCCTTGCTGCAATGAACAATTATGTTTGTAACCGTCAGAAAAGACACCGTACCTTTTATTGTGGTGAATAAGAAACAACTCTCGTCTTGAAAGTTTTGAACCATCTACAAAAAAGAAAAAAATGTTTTGAAACCCTCCTGAGTGCGACCGATACCAGAAATAAATACAGCAGATATTAAACAGCCTTTTATAGGAAACTGCGTATTTTGATTTTCTTCAGCAAGTGTTCAGAGGTGACAAGCATACACCACGTCAAATTAAAATACATTACTGTCAAAATACTGCTCGTTAATCAAGTGACAGCCAGTGGGGAGCCTGTTACTGTTGGCTGCGCTTTTGGAGCTCTTAATACGTGTAGCAGAGGCTCGAGTAAACTGAGTTCAACCCTATTTAAAGGCTCCCTGCCTCTAGGGATGTGCAAAATACCTACACACCGAGTAATTACTGCAGCATCTCAGGAGTATATAGACCAGCTGGTTTTTCTCTTCTCACAATCAGAATTTAGGTAGGAAAAGAGTGACAGTTAAACATCATTCTCCTTATTTTAATGGAAAGGAAAAAAATAATATGATTGTCAGAAAATACCAGTTTCCGTTATCAAACAGAAAAAAAATAATAACGAAGCAAGCATGAGAAAATCCCCCATTCTATTTAATTCATAAATAACATTTGTCAAGAAGATAAAATTTCCATTACCTGATCACTAACAAGGATGTGGATGCCTGTGGGACCCTGTCTGTAAACCTGGTTGATCTGATGCAAAGGGATGTTGAATGCCAAAGCAAGCTTGCGCGTGACTTCCGAGGCTGCCATTTCTTCTAAGTAGATTGCGTGATAAACTACAAGAAAAAAAAAAATAAACGTATTTCAATAAGCAGAGTACTAATTTGTAACAAGTACGTACATGAAAAAAAATCTGAATTTGTTTATACCCCAGCTTTAAAAAATTCTAAAGGCTAGAAACTTTTTCTTTCCTCTCGCCCTGTTCTCACTAAGAAGCATGAACTGCCAGGGCTTTGCTCTCAGGGCAGACTCCTAAACGCCTCTCTGACACGGGGGAGGCTTCTCTCTGAAGGCAAATTCCACATTTTTCCCTGTATCCTGCACAGAAAGGCACAGTCCTGCCGAACAGACGGAAACGGATCGTTAAAGTCACCTAAAGATGACTTGGGAAGTAGCTTTGGACCGTCTCAAAAGCAGCAGGTAACACCTCTGACTCGCACCACTGCACTGTTGCTTTAAACAGGGATGTAGATTATATTTTTTTTGCTAAAGAAAGCTTTTTTCCAAATATCTGAATTATTCAAAGTTTCCTACAGATCATCTCAGAGCTGAAGGGCGTTGGGGGGGGGGGGAAATACTGTTCTGTTTGTTTGTGGTGGTGTAAGACAGAGTAGCTGTTCGGTTTGATGCTGTATTTACAGCTCCGTAGCTTTATTTATAGCGCCAGAAGCCCTTGGCAGCTCCGTGTTTGCACATTCTTCTGTCCCAAGGCAAAGACTGAAGATATCCAGGGAGAAAATACGCATTCGACAGAGACAGTATCTTATTACAGAGCCTCCCCCACCTCAATCCTTGCATGAAAAATACAAAGATTTCAGTTGGTTGGGGAACCAGGTCTCTTCCCTCAAAGCCAAGAGCAAGAAAAGGAATCATTTCGAACAGCTCCATTCTCTTAATCGTAACATTGACATGAATTTACAGTTAAATATTAAGTTGCCATCAGTGTTGAAGTAACAGCTGTCTCTCAAGAGAATAATACCAAACTCAGGAGCCCGTGTGGCTGGTTTTCTGTTGAAGCTCTCTCAGATTTAGTTCAGTTGCAGAGAAAATGACAGCAAAACCCAACTGAAAATAGGAACAAATCCAAGTGTTTTATTCGCATGTAGCTTTTACATGCCACCTGCATTCGTTTGGTTAATACCTTGGCTGTAACAACATAGCACGGCTAATTTGAGAGCTCCTTAATTAATTACCATGTAACTACAGTTAGCTTTATCAGTGGATGGGGAAAAAAAAAAAATCCATGACTTAACCTGGAGAGGTTTTAAGGTTCTGTTCATCCTGTGCAGTGTCACAACAGCGATGTTGCTGTTCTGAACACAACTTCCTACGGTTTCTCTGCACACCAGAGAGAGAAATTCAGCCTCTTCCCTGTTCTTTTTTCCCTCCCATCTATATTGTTTTAAGACTTTTTAAGACCCAGAGCTGGTGCGGCAAGAGACCCCCTGCGCCCCTTACCGTATATTGCACCATTGCTGCTGTCGCCGTTGCCTGCGTCTTGTCGTTCCAGTTGTATGCTCAATGGCTCCTGACAGACATAGATTGTTAAACGGGGCCTAACAGACCTGCAAGTCAAACAGAACACTCATCAGACAAAGAGTTACTCGCCCTGGAAATACGGAAACCGATGTGCCACCAGTGCAGATTTGTTGTGCCTCACAGTACACTTCAAACGTTTTCTTTCATGGACCAAAAATAAATAAATAAAATTAATATAACGGTAAGCGGTCTCTCAGATACCACAGCATTTTAACAACGTTTCAATCAATTCTGAGTTCATCCAGAACTTGTTGGAATCTTGGAAAAAAATTACTGAGTGACAATGACAATTCCTGTAAAGGTCAATGGTAGCAAACACCCAATCGGCTCTTTCAGCGGGGACGCAGCCTGCGTTAGCACACGCCATTTGTAACCTCAAATCCAGCTGTTTTCAAGAAGCAGTGCCCAACTGCACTGGTACCAGTTAGAGCCCACCGCTGAACTCGCCGGTGCCTGTGTCTCATCCGGGGTCTGCCCTGAAGCCGGGCACGGGAGGCTCTTTTTTATACACAACCCCTGCCAGTTCCCGGGACAGCTCTCGCATGGAGGCCCAGCCTGACACTCACCTCCCAGACCCCCCAGTTCTTCCAGTAACTGAGAGAACAAAAACCCACTCAACCTGGCATTCAGCCCATTACCTGGATTTCAGTGCATTATATAGCCGAATCCCATCGGCCGGACCACAGATTTGTACCAGATCTTCTCTCGTCAGCTTTAATAAATCAGCACCTGGAGAAAAGACACGAGAATTTTACCAAGATTATTTTAGAACATCTGTACTTTTTAAAATAAACTGTATGTTCATTTAGACTGGGAATAACAAACTCCATCGTTACAAAAATGGAATCCTGCAGACACTAACAAGGAGGTAAGATTCAGAGTGGGCACTAGCCAGCACTAAGAACCAATGACCCATTTTCCACAGGTGGTTGGTTTCCCTTGATGGTGTTCACACCTTCGCGGGCACACGATGGCTGCAGAGACTGGCCTAGATCCAGGCAATGGCTTAAATGACTTAAAAGTTTTAATTGAGACCTGGGTTGGTGTATTTTAAGCACGTGCAAAATCCAGAGCAAAGATATCTGATGGTTTCTTGCTCAACGAATCGCCCCAGGCATTCAACTAATACATCTGTGCTCTGTGCACATCAGTTATTGCAGTGCACTCATCTCCAGAAGATACTGGTGAAGGCTGGTGTAACCCCTCACTGTGGTCAAATCAGAACACGAGCAGCCTCCGGGGGGAATCCCGGTTGTGGGACACTTCCAGCCAAAAGCAGGTTTGATTTTTATTTTTTTTATTTTTTAAACGATCCTGGGAACAAGCGATCTGTGAAAACAACTGCTTCCCAGAACATCTAGCAAATGAAGCTTCACTAAAAGATCTTACGCAGATCTAAAACGAAAGGGAAGGAAGCACACTGCTTGGAACCAGCGCGGCTGTCAACAAAAGGAAACAACAGTCTGAAAAATCAATCACTGGAATAGATGAGTGGGAGGGCGGGGGAGTCTATTTTCTCCATGAAAATACTCCACAGACAATCTAGGAACGCACAGGTAGAAGCCAGAGAAAATAATCTGTCATCGTACCCCTGAAGTACTATAATAAAAATACCCTACTGCACCTGAAGAAGTGTAATTAAAAGCTACACTACACCTCTGGCTTCAAAGACAATCAGCCAGCTTGTATTTGACTTCTATAAACATATAAAGATAATAACGAAAAAGAAGAACTGCTTTACAAGTTTTCCAAGGGTCTTTGTCAGAAAATTGGTACCACACTTTACCACGGAAGCTTCGCAATCACAATAGATGACAAGCACAGAACAAAACCTTCCATTTCCAACACTGCAAGGGTTGACTATAAAACACTGCACTTTTCCATTAGGTCCATGGTATTTGAAATAAAATTTTTATGATATTGCTATATTATTACTAGCAGTAGCTGACAATATTGTAGTTATTGCTGCTCACATTAATGTCACCAGAACTACGCACAAATAATTTTTATCAACACCATGTGTCCATATGGTTTGCTGAGCAAGGTACTGCGAGATACTGGCTCCTTCATTAGTGAGATTGCACTCCCTAATGAGTCCATTCACTAATGATTCCTTTCTTAGGGTTGGATGACACCTTCACAGCTTGTTCAGAAAGGCTAAATGTGAGCTTATTTCTCAGAACCTGTAAATCCTAGCAGAAAACAGGATGAATTTAAGGCAGAAAATGTTAGGCAGAAAACATCAGGCAGCAGCAAACAGAATTAATTAGCCACGGGGGGGGTCCAGAGAAGGGCAAGGGAGCTGGTGAGGGGTCTGGGGCACAAGTCTTGTGAGGAGAGGCTGAGGGAGCTGGGGGTGTTCAGCCTGGAGAAAAGGAGGCTGAGGGGAGACCTTCTGGCTCTCTCCAACTCCCTGAAAGGAGGGTGTAGCCAGGGGGGGTCGGTCTCTTCTCCCAAGTCCCAGGCCATGGGACAAGAGGAAATGGCCTCCAGTTGCCCCAGGGGAGGTTCAGATTGGAGATTGGGAAAAATGTTTCCATGGAAAGGGTTCTTAAGCCTTGGACTGGGCTGCCCAGGGCAGTGGTTGAGGCCCCATCCCTGGAGGGATTGAAAAGCCGGGTTGACCTAGTGCTTAGAGACATGGTTTAGTGATGGTTTTGATCAGAGTGAGGTTGGTGGTTGGACTCGATGATCTTAGAGGTCCTTTCCAACCTGGACAATTCTATGAGTCTACAGGACAGACCAAACAGTTCTGAGTCTTACAGATTCCAAAAATGCCACATTAAGAGAATCTGTTCTGTCGGTCTTGACGCAACACGGTCTTGACCAGGGAAGACACCTGGTACAAAGAGAACTCTGGCAGCAGCAGGAGCTAAGCCAAGAGGCAGAGAGCAGGAGTTACTCATCAGATTCTCCTCATCACGTGTCACCAAAGGAAACTGAGAAGGAACGTTACACATGGTGTGCTCTGTGTCATCCCACCCTGCACAAACAGCGAAACCCAGCCCCAGACAGCGCAGCTATTGCCAGTTCTTGCTTCCGTACATATCATGGAAGCTACAGTGACACAACATTTAAGGAAGAGCAACCCAACCTTCTGCTGAAATGAAAGGAAAAATAGACACATACAGGTCAGGGTGTTGCACGGTATCGAAGCAGAGTTCAATACAAAAAATAATTTGCCATTTCTGTGAATAAGACAACTATTAACAGCTGCAGAGTTTGGAAGGATGAAAACTTCACACGCTACAATTAAATCTAACTCCGAAGGAAAGATCTGACAAGGGCCAGAGTTTAGCAACTTCCTGCAGAGCAGAGCAGACGGGCCTGACTCGCCACACTCACTCCTTTTTCTCAAAGGACTCATTGAGATTAAAATGATTTGGTGAACTATCATCGGGAAAAAAAGAACCTTGCTTGACTCTTGGGTTTGGGGTGAGTTTGTGTAAAATGCAACTAGGGAAAAAAAAAGCCCTTCCGATGCAAATTGAACACTGAAAAAGCAAATTAGTAAATCACAGTAAGTACTGATGCCATATTGTTTTTAGAGAATTATTTTCCCCACACAAAATTTGCTCGCTAACACAATAAGTACTTCAAATAAAAAAAGTAAACTATAGGTACCTGAGAAATTTGAAAAAAGCCTTGTATAGGTAGAGAACCTATGCTTGAGCAACCATTGCTGAGTTTCCTGGATTGTGGCTGAAGGATGAAGCTGCTGTAAGAAACAAGGTTGGATATGATAATTTGGACATTAAAAAAAAAATATCCAAACCCATTAAAAACCCTCCCTCGGTTCCTGTTATTATCAAGGTACGTATAAATCAAATGTTCTGACACAAATATAGCCCTGCCCGATAACAGAAAGCAAACACTCACATCTCCAGATCCTTGAGAGGTTCCATCTCCTTGATGATTTGGGGAAGAAGAATTGCTACAAAAAACAAAAAAAAAAAAAAAGGAGAGGGAAGTATTATTAGAATTTTATGAAGCAAAATATTCAAGCATTGATGAAAAATCACTTGAAATTCCCAAAACAATAAAAATCACTGTTGAAAGACAAATTAAATGCTAAATAGAGTAAAACTTAGTTAAGAAAGATCACGGCACTTCTGTATACACAACTAGTATATATATCAACTGGACAAGCAGCTTTGCCGCCACTCACCGAGGTGAGCGAAGACTGATTTTAAAATGTTATCTTTAATTAGGATACAGAGGAGCAGCCTACCTGTCCGGGACGCTGTAGGTGTTGTGTTGAGCAGAGGTAAAAGTCGGAGCAGGAGTAGGACTGTTGTTTACAAACGTTGTCGGAGTATCAGGCCACGGTGAGCACTGAAGATAAAGAATTAAAACTTAAGTTTCTCTCGACAATACTTTTTTTTTTTACTCTGGTGCACAGTTCTTTCATTTAAAGCCAGGGGGTTTTTCCACAGAGAATTCTGATTTGTAATTCCAACTAAAGACTCCCTCCATCCCACACATCACATGCAGACATTCCAGGTAAAAATCAGTTTTCTTTTCTCTCGTTCTTTCAAGAAGGCTCCCATTTATACTGTCTTTTGGTAACAAAGTGAAGGTATTAGTGGTGGAACTGACAGAAGACCTGTACAGATTACCCGGTTTAAAACAAACCAACCAACCCACCCCAAGCCATCTGCTGGAAAAACTTCTTTCATCCTAAAAGGGATGAAGGGGCTGTTTTAATTTGACAGTAGGAGTTCAGCCATGGTAAGGAGAACTACGAAACTAGATTTCACCTTGTAGAGAAATTTCATGTATCTACCCTGACAGCAAAAGATACAAATGAAAGTTTCAGTAGAAATATTGTGAATCGAAGATTTGTATTAATTAACTGCAGGATTAAAATGATGTACTCCTTTCTTGAAAGTGCTTGGTAAACTGGAATTTTTATACATAAATTTAAGTCATCAAAAGTATAGCGTGAGCCAGCTGTCCCGATTTATTCTTTTTTGGGTGTTTTTAAAACCACCGTGATAAAAGCCCTTCAAAACGAGAGACCAGCTTTTAGTGTTTGAAATACCATTGCAAATTCTGCATTTTAAAGAAAAGCAGAAAACAAACAGATTTTGGCATGTTCAAAGACAAACAGACAGGATTAAACCAAGCAAGTTGCCCAAGGTAAAGCACACTAAGACCATGCCTGTTAAAACAACAAAGATTTCTGATACACTTATCATGCACCAGCTAAATTTCCTGTAAGGAAATTTCCAGAGTTATATCATAGCCTCGAGGGGGAGAAGAGGAGGGAGGGGAACAATTATGAGCTAATAGTAATGGAAACGTGTTTCAACAATTTTGTGTTGAAAGATCCTTTCACTATCTGAGGGAAACAGTAAATGAGCGCAACACCAGCTGCAATCCTCTGTAAAACAGAAAAAAAACATTTCTCTGCAAGTTCCCCAGTATGGGGCATAAATTGGAAAAAAACCCCACCTAATCTTGCATACCAATAGCTTAAAAATGAGAAAATTCTTCGTCTGCCTGAGATCTGATTGAAATCAGTCTTGTGTTAGTTGCTGTGTACACGCTGCCTTCGATTGCACAGTCAAAGCCACGCTTTAGACTCCAAACAGAGCCATCCACAGGCAGCTCTTCTGTGGCCTTCTACTGTCACCCCCTCTTCCTCCTCCTCTCTATCTTCCCACCTGCTGCTTCTCTTCCCGAGCTCATTTTAACATCAAAGCTGTTACATTACAACAGGTAGTTAAAACAGGCCTTCATCCCCTAGTTTCCTGGTCCAAAGCCGTGATTCTAAAACAGAAGCTCAACAGCATAATGTTAACTTTGTTCTTCTGAAATACTTTGAAAGCGCAATTCATTTTCTTCAGTTTTCTGACATTTTCTCCCCACGTTTTAATGCAAGGTATTTCTCTAGACACACCGATGTGAGCTGTACTTCCTACTGTTCCATTACAATGGTCTGTTCAACATAATTTATGAACGTTCAGGGGCAGGTGTCAGAGAACAGTTTTTGAGCCATTCCCAAGACATGTACCGCAATTAGCGTTCCTGTCCTTCAAACCCAGCTGGAGTTGCTCAGAACAAAACTCTGGAGTTTGAACGTAGGAAGAGACACATCTAAAATATTTGGAAAAAGAAAATCCCAAGCCAAAGCAAGTAGCCTTTCTTCTCCTATAAGCACGCTTTCCTACCTTGTCTCCTCTTGGAACAAAAACGTCATTAACTATCTACCGAGACTGAATCAATTGGTAAAATTAGTCGTAGTAGTAATAGTAGTAATAATAATTAATAATACTAATGCTACTACAACATGCCCATCGGCTCAGTTCTCCTTTCTCTTGTCTTATAGGTTGTGGAGGGAAAAAATGAGTATCTGAGCACGGAAGCCAAGCATTGAAGAAAAAACCATCCCACACTTCACAAACCCATCATGTTCAGAAATGGGGTTAGACAAATTCCTTGGCATCAAATCCCTTAACTAACCACTGAGCAGGGACGTGCTTCCTGACACCCTGCGTGAGGATGCTGGACACTGGGGGGTTACGAGGGGGTGGGTGACACAAAGTGACAAGGCTTCTCTTTCTGGAAACAGCGTCCGCGATTGCCGCTGCCAGGGACAGAGCGCTGGGCTCTACAGGCTCACGGTCTGATCCATCAGGATATTCCTTAAATTCTGAAGTTGTTTTTGAGGTCTCAAGACTAACCACCCTCCAGTACAGCACACCGATACAATGCTACTGATGCAACCGTACTCTGGAAATTATGCCTTAATTTCCAAAGACCGATTAATTCTTGAAAAGGAGGAAATGATTTTGGTTTCAGGTCTTTAACATTCTTTGGTATCGGACATGAATGAAATTATGAAATGCTGACCAATGGTTTTACTGAGTTAAAGGGAACACAGGAAATCTTTCTAAGTATGACTTTTCAGACTCAGGATATGTAGCATTTAAACTCAGAATGTTCCAAATGTCTGAAGAATTGCAAAACCTCAAGTCATTCTAAGCCACTGTTTAATGCAATTTCCCATCCTACTTCCAATCTACCTGAACCTGCCCAAATTCATGCTTTACAAAATAGTACAACTAAATTTTGTCAGCGCTCCACGCTATATTCAAATACCATATCAATGTGAAATCAAAATGTTTGTTCTCCAAATTAGTCGATCTTCCACTTGGGCACACAGCATCCTCTTTAGGGAATAGGGCAGCAATTTTATTATACATGGGACAGAGATTTTCAAGGAAGCCATAAAATACAGGGTTCTTGCCTCAAACAACCAACTTGTTGGCAAAGGCAAAAAACTTTAGCTCATGTAAGGCTAATTATTTTGAATGCAGAATTTATTCCCCAAATGTGAAGTCACCCATGTTACATATCCCATATGCTACTGATACTGCTATAGGAGGCATAGAGAAACAAACTGAAGAAATACTATATGCTTATGTTATTAAATTATCTTTGCTCCAGCTCCCCTGTCTGGCTCTCATGGCCTCTAGAAGGTTTTATATTCTAAATTTTATTCACTTACAGAGAACATTTAACGTCTGCACCAATCCTTCTTGTCTAAAACTTAAGGTTCCAATTTATTTCAAGGTCTATACTAGAAATCTTCTAACTTCCACGTGCCCTATCATCAGCTCTATCTGCAAAAAATGACCATTTGACCAAGTTTAATCAAATTGTAGCTTGATATATTCTAGCTTGTGACATGTAACTTAATAAACACTAATACAAAAATCAACCAAGATACTGCAGACAGAAAATAGCGCAAAGGCCTGACTATCACAACACAAATTTGCCTGCTTCTTCAAATTCAAAGCAGGGGACAGATTCTGGTGGGTTTTCTTCTTCCTTAGATAAGCTTAGCTTCTTTATATTTGGAAGAGAGGAAAAAAATAAAGTGCCTCCATCATAAAAGTGACCGTACACACATACACTTCCCCTCTGAGGTCCAGAAGGCAGCGTTAAATTTGTAGCTTGTTATCTCTACAGGGGAAAACAAAAAATCACTACTCCATAGCAGGAAAGAGAACCTTAATAAGCAGTTAACTACCCCTCTGTCTGTTTGGAAACAACTGAGATTAATACTGCAGGAACTGCAGTGAATGAACTGAGTTTTGAAACATCAGATGAATGAAAAATAGAGTAGTGGAAAAGCAAAGGTAGATGGCAATCGTATGAAAATGAATGAGAAGGAAAAGAGGGATGATAGTAATTAGAAAAAAAACCACCTCTGGATCTCAGGAAAGGATGGAAGAGCAGAGCAGAAACACCATTCAGAAAGGAAGCTTCACCAAACTCTTTGTATTGTGTTAGAATCCCACACGAATTACATTGGAAAGAAAATATATAGGAGTCAATGTTTTCGGAAGGAAGCACAGTATGAAACCAATCTGTCCGTACTGGGTTGTGGCTAGGCTGACATAAATCATATGGGGAGGGAGGGGGAACAACAACAGAAAAACCACAACCAAAAAAAATTAGGAATTTCCAGCAAATAGAACACCAGAATCTTGGAGGGGCAAAATAAAACAGCCAACGTACAAAATGAGATTGAAAAAGCAAGGAACAAAAAAGATAGCCTATGTAATGGGTTAGGCGTAGGAGGAAGATAACCATAGCCAGCTTTAAAATGGAAGAGAACTATATATGGGAGCAACTTACATCTCTGGAATTCAATAAAAGATAACAAAAAGCTATTTCTGGGCATCCAGGAAGCAGCACTGGCTAAGTAACAGCCAACACTCTCAACTTCATCAAGAAAAAACACACTCCCAACAATCCTGTTTTCCTTCTGTAATGGAGCCACAGGTCCTAGGACACGTGAAGTACAAGATCCATCACAATATAAAGACGTAAGATGTCAACCAGTGTCAATTCTCATACTTAAAAGTAAGTCTTGAGTTTCTGTGTCTCAGCCCCTCTGCGATGGCTGCACCGCACACACGGTACATCTGATTGCACATATGAAGCAGACCTGGTAACAGCCAAACCTCCTGAGGGTTCCCAAACCTGTGGGAAGACAGATTTGCAAGGACAGAACTGCTCTAAGTCGAAACACGCATCGTCCCCTGCCCATACTTCAAAGGCCCCGCAAGAATAAGCCTGGCTGGTGACAAGAGAAAGAAGCTGAGGCGTTGGCCTTCAAACTGTGGATCAGACGTTGCTTTTCTAGATCAAGCAAACAAGTTGCACGCTCAACTTTACACAGTTAAAAATAGTACTTAATGAGGGTACTGTGATCACCAAGGTTTTGCTATGAATATAGCAAAAATGGTGTTTCATAGTATTTTTTTATGGGCTTGGTGATTTCTAGTAATTTTGCTAATGATGAAAATCATTTGTCAAGATGGAAGAGGTTATGTGCTAAATCTGCTAATGATACCAAGATGGTGAGGCTGAAATCATAACCATCACAGGAATGAAATTCAAAATGGACTCAATAAACTGACCATGTGATCTCAAGATAGAATTGTATTAAAGGCAAATGCAAAACAGAAATAGTCAGCTGCACAATGAAGAGAACTGGAAAGCCATACGTAACTGTTATTCCAAAATAGTCTGTCCTTCACTCCAAGAATAGTCTACCCTTCACTCCAAGCAAGAAGTGAAGAAACAAACACACACGCACTCTCCCTCGTGTCCTTTGGGGAAGGCAGTAGAAGTCCAGCACTACCTGTCCTACCTGTTTTTCTTCACTACAATTAAGGTAATGCTCCCGTCCATAGAACCCTAGCATTGCAAGAGATTGTGAAGTTAATAACAGGTCAGACAACTTTCAGGTATCATTTGGCTACAGTTTATCCTGTTCTGGACAAGGGATTTGTCATATATTTTTAAAATAACTTCTTCTATTATTCTTCCTATAAGCAATAATCGTTCAGTGAAGTACTGATAACAACAGAAAGAGAAGAGAGCATGGCGGGGGGGGGG
>VXAK01024091.1:145526-158026 GCA_013399435.1 Arenaria interpres | reverse complement strand
CCAATACTCCATCTAACTAAATATTGTAACCATGGCAGCTTTCTGCAAAGAGATTTCTGAAAGCCTTTTATTTAAATTGTTTTTAAAAGATGCTTGCATAAATTCAAATCAAGTTGAGAAACCTAATTAGGAACCCTTATAGAACTAACAGCTGCTCTGAACCTGTGTTTTGTGTTCTTTTTAACAAAGCGAGTATTCAGTGTCTGTCCCGCAAATGAGAAATCAAGAAGCTTCACAGTGCAAATACACAACAGTTTGCAACCTGAAAGGCACCAAACACAAACATCCAGTCAAGTAAAGTTTCAAACCTGAATAAAAGCAGATGTACATTTTGTTGGATCCCACAAAAATTCAACTGCATTGAGCTGGCTTGGATTTGTCTTGATATCAATAACTCCAACAGACATTGGAATATCTATATTAAAGTAAGTAATATATATTTTAAAATAATCATATTCCAAGAAAACACTCAAAATACATTTTAATATAAGGTTATCATCAACAAACACAGTCAGGGTGAAAAAAGATAAGTTTTGGTCCTCCCTCCCCCACCCACTCACAGCTTATGCAACCAAAATTACAAAGTTATGGAAAATAAAGAAAATGGAGACTGTCATTTCCACAGTCTACTAGAGAATACGTTTTTCTGTGTTCTCCTAATAACTGTAAAATTTAGTAATCAAAATTAGAAAGATTCCTAAGTGGAATTCCTAAGGTAGCTGAGTTGCTATCTTTTTTCTGCAGCATTTAAAGCTTTTAAAGGAATGTGGAAATGCTAAGAACATTTATATTCAAAATACACACTACGACAAAGCAGCCCACAGAAAACTGGCCTGTGCTTTTTCAGCAGCCCTGGCTTAAATGTGACCACGATGAATTTAAATTTGGAAATTGAATTTCATACAGCGGCAACAGAGAGAGACGATTATACCTAAGTCGAGAAGTCTGTCCCCAGGGCGGTTCCACTTCCAACCTTCTAGCTGCTGGTGCTCTGTATATTGCAACCTTCTGTCATGGAACACAACTCTTATAATACTCTAACAAAGAAGAAAACAAGCATCTGATGAGCCACAAAGTTACTGTATGTTTAGGAACAGCCTTAAGAAGAATCATTAAAACACTCCAAAATAGCCACAGCGCTGATAAATACATATTTACAGCAAAAAAAAAATTTGCAAACATCAGTATCCCAAAATATTCCAGAACACAGAAATAAAACTGAGCAGCAGGAGATATTTGAAAATGAAGCAGAAATGCAAAAGAGAATTTTATCTGATTGCATATTCCAATTGTCACCACGAATTACGTGAAGCGAACCGAGCAACACTGACAGCACAGCCTCAACACTGTGTAGGCAGCACCAACTTAGTTCAGAAAACAAACACAAAAGAATTCATTTATTCAGAAAAGCAGTGAATATAGATTGAGCATTTTTTTCACTGGGAATTCTGTGAACTTTCAGAGAAGGTTTTAAGAAATAAAATGCAATTTGTTATACAGAGGGGGGAAAATACTGTATATAGGAATTGCTACTGAACAAACAAAATTTAGACAAATTTCACTCTTTTTTTTCCCTAAGGTCTTACTTTTATTAGAAGCGGATAAAAGTGTCCAAAAAACCCAAGAACTTTTAAATGAAGTGCTTCTTCAAGACACATTGCATTTCCTTGGTTTTACTTCAAAGATAACAGAAAGCACATGTACACACACACCGCTGCTTTTTCACTGCAAACTGGCAGCTCTGGAACTGGCCAATATCCGCAGCCACCTGCACCAACGTTAAATCTTCCCTTGTTAAACTGTGGGCATTCCTGATTTTCGAAATGGAAAGTTTGTTGACGCAGCGTTACAACGTCTTGCTATGATCAAATTCACTTCTTTAAAAGTTCTACTCTGCTTTTTCCTATTCTACCGACCAAATGGCTCATTATCAATATAGGAGCCTAGAAAATTGCAGCAGAGAGACACCTCAAAGCTCCGAGGAAATAGCACCTAAGGGGGCAAAACAGTCCCCGTGCTTATTACAGCAAGCCAACACGCCAGGTTGGAAGAAGTTTAACACAGACCTCGCAAATCTCAGTTTTATGTTTGTGCTTACGCTTCTTGAAATTATCTCTGAACGAGCATCCCACAGACAAATAAGAACAAGGCATAAGAATACACGATCCAGCCAAAGTTCAAAAATTACATAGCCCAAAGTTGACAGGAAAAAACTCCGCCTCCCACTTTCAAGTTTCTCCCTTCTTTCCCAATACCTGAGTAAGATTTTTAAGGGAATTTGGTAACATTGGTAGATGCTTGTAAGAAAAATCCAAACCTCCCCCCTTCACCAGTTCTTTTAATAATTTGTACCATGAATGGAACATTTTTCAGTCTGCCTCATTCTTATACTTCACACACCACCTCAGATCACAGGACCTTCTGCTAACGACAAAGCACACGGAGACAAATCTGGCCTTAGGAACAGGAGCTCAGATATGGAACAAACTGCTCGATGAGCAGTAAAATTAGAGAGATCTGTTTTCCTGTGGGTATGTCTCCGATATCACACTGTTGCAAAAAGCACAGGTTGGCTCTATGTGTGTTCCACACCACCAATTAAGAAAAATGTTCATAATACCTCCACTTCTCTCTAAATGACCCTCTAGCTCCCTTCCACATCTTCTAATCACTTGAAGTGGACAATGTAATGGCTCAGAAGATGTTGGATACAAATCTGTAGACAACCAGGTGTCTTAAGCTCTGCATAAAATGATTTGGGCTTCCGTACACACAAGTACTCTATGCATTGGACATACATATTCATACTTTTTCTTTTAATATCACTGATCCATGCTATTTCTGGAAAAGTTATCTAGTGACAGCAGAAAAAAAAATATTCCATAAAATGTACAGCCTCTAGATTGGATTTCTCTCACCTAACTTTAGGCATCTACATTTGAGATCACTGTAACCACAGCTTCTTTTTACTCAGCAGAAAGCGGAGTAAATTCTCCATTCAGTGGAGATTTATCTCATCTCCCGCAGATCAGACCGCGGACGTCATAAAGGGTACATGAAGTGACCAGCTCACCTTCAGCTATCTACAATATAGATAGAGAACGAGCCCATAATGGTACATAAATGGGGAAACGCCTATGTGTATATTCTTTTAACTTGTAATAAACCTGAAACAACAAAACTAGGCATTAGGTTTTCCTACGCAACCGGCAGAGGTCTGTTAGCAGCGCTGTCTAAAGAACTTCACCTTCACCAGTTTTCCATTGATCTCTGGTATGTCTCCAGCTTTCCGATTATCTAACATCCGGATCTCATAGGACTGACCTTGAAAGAGAAACGAGAAATTGTATCAGTGGAAGAGTCAGAGCAGAAAGCTATCTTCTGTTTAATGCACCTGAATCAGCTGCTGGATCACAGCACACACGAATACTGGTACCCAAAACTTCTGCTGAAGAGATTTTTGTAACGAGGTTCACTTCACAGCACAGGAATTAACGGAACAAAATGAAACTTTTTGGTCCCTTTAAAACTACAGATGCTTTCAAAGTTTAAGTATTTAATTTTACATGAAGTGTAAGTACCTGCTTTTATTTTTTTAATTTTTTTTTTCCTGAAGAAAAACTTTTCAAAGCTGAATTCCTCTATTTTTTGAAACTGATGAAAAGCAACATACTGAGAACCACAGACTGGTCTCCCAAAACAAACCCTTGCAGGGTTTTTGTACTTTCCATACAACATCCATACTGCTCTCCCATGTTTACTTTTGTCCATGTACCCGTTAGCCTTTGTATAATTTTTAGGCTTTGTATGATCTTAGAAATAAGCCTTTAAAAGAGCCAGTTACTGGGAATTCCAAACAGGTATGCGCCAACCTATCTTTCCAGTGAATTTGATGAACTGTTGTGCTTCAAAAGAGACAAAGCCTCCTATTTGAACAACAGGGATTTTTTTTTGTTCCAAGGCGAGCACCACATATTCCTTTGCAAAAATCACTGTTCCCTAATTAAAATATAGGACAAAATAGATTTCAAGAGGTTCACCGAGATCAAGGGCAGTACATTCATTACTTTCTACATTATCCTCCAAACTACCATTACGCTCTAGCGTATACTACATTTAAAAGACATTTATTGACTTGTCCTACAAGGCAGAAGTTCAGCTGTCATTCCCCTGTGAATAAGCACGTGATTTCCTCAGCTCCTTCCACGGTTTCATAGACTGAGGTTACTACGGACCATTCGGTGGCGGATTTTTTGCTGCAACGGAATTCGCACATTTATGTATATTCTCTACACACATATAGGATTTCTTTACCCCAGCAGCATTTGATCACTGATATGATCATTAATGACATAAATCCATTTAAAATTAAATTAACCTAGTGCAGCTGAATTGGAATGGGCTGCCCAGGGAGGGGGTTGAGGCCCCATCCCTGGAGGTGTTCAAAAGACGGGTTGATGTGGTGCTGGGAGATACGGTTTAGTGATGGTGCTGCTTTTTGTTTGTTGTGTGGGTGTTTATATTTGTCAAAATTAGGTTGACGGTTGGACAAGATGATCTTTAAAGTCCCTTCCAACCTAGAAGATTCTGTGATTCTGAATAAAGCAGCAGGTCACTTCTCCTCCTATATTTAACATGGGGGAACTTTTTTCCTGTTAGATTTGTTCAATTACCAGTATTCTTTTACTCACACAGATATAACATACGTAAACCCATCTGCATTTATAAACTTTTTTTTAAACTAGCACTACTAATAGAACTTTTGCAAGTATTCTCTGTTCTCTCTCATTTTGTAATTTTTTTTGGAGGGTTGGGGGAAGGCTAAATTACGCTTGCTTGCTCAACACGTGTTTTATAGGTACGCAGTAATATTAAGACTGATGATTTGATGAAAGTAAAAATCAAGGAATAACCCGACTCAAAAATGCAAAAATAGCACAGGAAGTTTTCAACAAAACAGGATCGAATCATTCCATTCTGGAGTTTGAGACACATAACTGCTCTGAAAGTGTGAAAAGCACCACAGCACTGATTTTAGTCACCTCTGCATGAGACCTATGTGCATGCTGCTTTCCTGAAGAGCAGCCACACGAGCAAGGGAACATAAGGTGCCAAGAATTTTTACTGCCCACCACTTAACAGTGGAACTGCAGTACCCCCTTCCATAAAAATCAGAGAATGGGTGTTTGGAAGGGACTTCTGCATGGAGGTCATCTTGTCCAACCCCCCTGCTCAAGCAGGGCCACCTAGAGGCAGTTGCCCAGGACCAAGCCTGGCTGCTTCTGAGCATCTCCAAGGACGCTCATCCAGCCCATACTTCATTAGCTTCTCTACAACAGCCTTATGGGAGAAAACAGCAAAAGCCTTTCTGAAGACGGTGACTTGTAGACAATATTTACTGCTCTCCCCTTGTCTACCAAGCCAGTCATTTCATTGTAGACATTTACCAGGTTAGTCAAGCACGACTTCCCCTTGGTGAATCCATGCTGACTACTCCTAAGAACCTTCTTATCCCAGGATTAGTTACTCCCATCACCTTCCCAGGGACGGAGATGAGGCTGACCAGCTTGTAGTTCCCTGGGTCCTCCTTTTTGAAGATCAGAGCAACACTTGCTTTCCTGTAGTCCTCAGGCATCTCTCTTATGACTGTGATCATTCAAAGACTTTCAAAAGTGGCCCCACAATGACATCTGCCAGGTCCCTTAGCGTACGTCCTGTCCAGATGCATGGATTTATCTGTGTCCACTTTGCTTAACTATTCCCTGACCTATTCCTCTTCCACAAAGGGTACGTATTCCTTGCTCCAGACCTTCCCCCTAATCTCTAGGGCCAGAGATTCCAGAAGGCCAGCGATGTTAGTAAAGACTGAGGCAAAGATGGCATTCAGTACCTCAACCTTTTCCACATCCTGTGTCACCAGTGCCCCTGCCCCACTCAGCAGGGGCCCACGTTTTGCATAGTCTTCCTTTTGCCCCTTAGGTAAGTACGGAAGACCTTCTTCTTGTCTTTGATACTCCTCACCAGATTCAATTCCAGCTGGGCTTTAGCTTTCCTGGCTGCATCTCTGCATGCTTGGACAGTGTCTCTGTATTCCTCCCAGGTTACCCATCCCTGCTTCCAACTTCTCTATGCATATTTTTTGTGTGAGTTTTGCCAGGATCTCTTCTCATCCACCCAAGCCTCCTGCCATTTCTGCCTGACTTCCTCATTGGGATCCACTGCTCTTGAGGTTCGAGGCGGTGATCCTTGAATATTAGCCAGCTTTCTTGGGCCCCTATTCCCTCCAGGACCTTATCCCATGTGACTCTAGCAAGTCACTGAAGAGCCCAGACTCTGCTCTACCCTGCCTCCTTGTTTCAGGATCCTGAACTCCATCATCTCATGCTCACGGCAGCCAAGCCTGCCTTCAAGATTCACATCTTCAATAAGCCCTTCCTTGTTGCATGAGATCCAGCAGAGCACCTCTCTTTGTTGCCTCCTCTGTCACTCGGGTCAGGAAGCTGTCAGTCAGTGCTCTTCAGGAACCTACTGGATTGTTCAGTGCTCTGCTGTGTTGTCCCTCCAGCAGACATAAGGGTGGTAAAGACCTCCCTATGCAGACCATATCCTGCGAACATGAGGCTGCTTCTAAGTAGATGAGGCCTTCTATGAAGAGCTAGTCTTCCTGGTCAGGTGGCCTATAGCAGACACTTTTCCTGATGTTGAAAAATGAAGGCATGGTTATAACCTTTTTCTAAATAAATAGGGGGAGGGGGGGAGAAAAATCCTATTAGCCAACTTCCCTTCTGTGCTAATCCTTCAGACAGAAAGACAATACTTTTGCTGCCTAGACTAAGACGTTTTCCTAAAATATTCTCTATTAGCTGTTAGTGTATATATATATTTGCATATGTAAAAAAAAAATAGTATCCTGGGATAGTTTGGAGAGCCGATGTCTTCCATACTGAAGCCACCTTAAAACAAGGATATTTGCCACACTGTACTGATACATATGTTTGTGTAATGAGCTGGATTTAGCCCTCTAGAAAAAGAGTCATTTTAATCCTGGTCACTTCAGTTATCTGGTTCCTGGTCTGGCCTCGTTATCAGGCAGTGTCTTGCCTTAAATAATTTTCAAGGAGACCGTGAATAGGGAGTACCATAGAGAGCAAATACCCTCTTTACTTTCATCAGCAGTTGTCACAGTTTACTGGATCGGGAATACCAGAAGCAGCAGGAACATCTGCCCTGTCTGCTAAGCTATGGTGACATTTCCTCAGGCAATACTTAAGCAAGCCCTGACTTTACTCTCTGCCACTAAGCATTTTAATTGGAATAGCTAAGAGCATCATTCAGAGTTAAAGAAGCGTCTGGACGATGCTCTTAGTCATCTGATTTAGTTTTAGGTGAGGAGCAGGATGTTGGACTTGATCCTTATGGGTACCTTCCAACTTGAGATATTCTATGAGCTAATGGAAAATTTAAAGTGATTAGATAATCAGCTGAAGCTGATTCCAGAAGTTCAGATCTTGGAGTGATGATGGCTGGTTATTCAGGGCTTTGCAGGGTTCTTATTAACTCTAAAATCTGTTAAATGAGTCCATTGAGAACGCATATCAGAGTTGTAGGACAATGTTTGAGTTGGCTGCTGTTCAGCTAGATGTATATCAAATAGCAGAAGTGGTATGGAAGAGAATTGCTTTTAAAGGGGAAGCATTCCTTAGGATACAGTCTTTATATTAAAAGAGATTTTCAAGGGCAGACAAAACATTTACAGTCATTTCAGACGGTGTCACTTAAATGGCAAGCTCTTCTCAGAGGCGAGACAGCAAGCACTCTCTCTCTAGAGCACACCTCAGCAAGTTTGCTGACAACACCAAGTGGAGTGGTCCACACGCTGGAGGGAAGGGATGCCATCCAGAGGGACCTGGACAGGCTGGAGAGGTGGGCCTGTGAGAACCTCATGAAGTTCAATCAGGCCAAGTGCAGGGTCCTGACCTGGGACTTGGCAATCCCAGGCACAAATACAGGTTGGGCAGAGAATGGCTGGAGAGCAGCCCTGAGGAGGACTTGGGAGTGCTCATAGATGCAAAGCTCAACATGAGCCAGCAATGTGCACTGGCAGCCCAGAAAGCCAACCGCATCGTGGGCTGCATCAAAAGAAGCGTGACCAGCAGGTCCAGGGAAGTGATTCTGCCCCTCTGGTCTGGTGAGACCCCACCTGGAGTGCTGTGTCCAGCTCTGGAGTCCTCAGCACAGGAAGGACATGGACCTGTTGGACTGAGTCAAGAGGAGGGCCACGAAGATGACCAGACTCTTTGTCAGGAAGTATAGCAATAGGACGAGGGGTAACGGTTTTAAACTGAAAGAGGGAAGATTTAGATTAGGTATCAGGAAGAAATCCTTTCCTGTGAGGGTAGTGAGACACTGGAACAGGTTGCCCAGAGAAGCTGGGGCTGCCCCATCCCTGGAGGGGTTCAAGGCCAGGCTGGATGGGGCTTGGAGCAACCTGGTCTGGTGGGAGGTGTCCCTGCCCAGGGCAGGGGGGGTGGAACTGGATGATCTTTAAAGTCCCTGCCATCTCTAACCATTCTATGATTCTTCCTTCAGCTTGTCGCCTTGTGCTGGCCCCCCAGCACACTGAGCTGACCTTCAAGCTTCATGTTTGGTCAGGGAGGCTGGACGCCAACACCGAAGAACAGAAAGTATATTTCTACAGAGTTTAAAGTTTATGATACTTGGAAGTTTTTTTAACAGTGCAAAGCATCTTGCTGGTCCAGCATACTGCTGCAATTGTACTGTTCTCTTCTGAAGAGAGCACGCAGGGTACAAAAAGTGGCAAAATATAAAAGTAAACGGGACCAAGCAAATGGCTGAACCCTGCGATCACATGTTTGCAAGACACCAGAAATCATCTAAAGAACTTCCATTATTCTCATTAGTAGAGCAGTCAAGTAATGTTTAAAGCATATCTAAGCAGACTGGATACTGCAAGATAAAGCACTTAGCAACTTCAGTCACACAGAAATCTGAAAATGATGCTTTGTCATCATGTCAGTATCAAATTAGACACAATCTGCTCTCACAGATTTTAGGGCCTCAGTACACAGTTGAACACTTCCAGGTATGAAATGCATCACCAGAAGTTCACGCTACTAGAAGCCTTTCAACTTGAGCAAAACGGCTATCAAGAAAACACACTTGTAAAATATACAAATTCTATAGTACAGTAAAGCAGTTAATAAGTTAAAATAGCTCACAACGACCAAGGAAAATTCATCAATAAGTATTTCAATGTCTGTGCTCTTAGCTGCACACTGAAGTAGGACAGTGCTCGGAGAAGCACACGAACTAAGAAGATTAATTGTACCAAAGCATGGTAGGAGATGGAAAAGAAATGGTGAATGTTATTTTTTTAAAACTTTTTATTTTTCATACAAGCTGTCTTGCGTGACTGTGTCTTCTAATTACAGTGCTATCTATTGAGAGATTTGGGGTTGAAGTCCACAAAGAAAAGCAAAATCAAGTCTAGGAACAGCAATCTGAGAGTGTTAGAGCTAAGGAGGGGTGGGGTGAGGGGTGGCAGAGTATGGAGCCATTGATATGGTCCAAAATAAACGATAAATGGTTTTATTTGAGTTCAGAATAATAGCTGACTAAACTTAGGACACCAATGTCATTTCCAGAGGTGAGGGAGGTTTTATCACATGGCAATATTGTTTTCAATTGTTTATCACATTCAGATTGTTTTACCCTGCAGTCACTGCCCTCTGTAGAAGGAAAACTGAGTTTTCATGCGGATCAACCCCAGGGTATGAGGAAAAACCAGCAAGACTCAGGTGAAGTATTTATCTAGTGAATTTCTCATAAAGGTAGACAGACAATAGTGAAATACACACAAACCCCAAAGGTAACTACAAAGGTCGCTGCACTTGTTTATTTTATAAACATAATACTTTTCTGGGCAGATATGTACAGCTAATTTGACTGCTGTTACAGTGTCCTCTGTTGTGCAACAGTTTTTGTTCAGGGATCGACATTTTAACATTTATTATGACTTTTGGGGGGTGTCTGTGTGTACCTTATGCAAATATCATCCAATTAACTTGCTATTATCAAAACAGGAATGCAAAATTAGTCTTGTATTTTAAGCTACTACTGCCTGAAGTTAATAAACTTCCTTTCAATTCCTGAAAAGTCTGTCGGCTCGGCCTTGTGGGGGAAGTTGAGGATGGACAGTGCTAACATACAGAGGAGAAAAAAATCCCTCAACTCCCCCCCAGAAAAAAGACTCTAAGAGAAAGTAATAACAGATTACAGCTATGAGTCTGGGAGCTGAACAGAACAGGACTACTAGTAAGGTATCCAACCTCATTTTTGACATGAATTTATTTGAGATATACCCACATGTATGAAAACATGAAATGTAATTCCAGGTTTAGACCTGCACCACAAGCTGTATTCACTATACTTACGCCTGCAACACGCGTATACCAACCTTGATTCAAGTACGTGAGAGTTTCATCATATAATTTGACTGCTGGAGATGTTGCAGCACACATAACATACTGGAAGGGTGGATGTTTGGTCTCATTTTCTTGTGGAAGGCTGGAATCTTCCTGTTTGAAAATAGGCAGTGCCAAAACATCACTGAAAAGAACAAACAAATAACTTTGTGAGACTGTTGGTCCTGTTTTGCCTGAAGCTAAAGAAAAAAAAAAAGGTTATTTGTGATTTAAAAAAAACACAGTGGAATACCTACAGAGTTGTGTCACTTTGAGTTTGTTAGTGAAACCAACACAAGCAGTATTCAAAACATCTTCCACCAAAAATTTAGGCTAGAACACTTAAACAATGCTCTGGGACCGAAACAGGCAGTAAATAGAAGTTGGGCCAATCCTCTGAAAATTTAATCTTCAGTTCTTGCCTCCACTGAAAAAATTCAGTTTACTCTTAACTATTCAACTGTCACCTCGACAAACCCACCTAATACACACGCAGCCGAGAGCAATGCATTTACTTTCTTCTTGAAAATAATATATTCACCAAAGTAAGTTACTTCTACTGTGAAAATATTTCTCTCCATTCAGTATAACTGTATCTAACCTAAGAATTCTGTTGACATTGAAGATTTTTCAATCTTAACTCTGCACACTGAATAGCACAAAAACGATTAAGCAGCAGATTCACAAAACACAAGTTAAAAAAAGTGTATGCCAAAGTTCCCTTCACCTTTCTGTACCAGAAAAAGTTTGGAACAGCAAAGTTACTGCACAGCAAAGAGCAATCCATGCCACCCACAGGCAGCGGGTAAGAAAGACAGCTGAGCCACAACCAGCAAACACATCTTCTGCTTTCTACAGAATTAAATACCCTGTATTAGCAATAGATTCGTTTTCATTGTACACAACGATCCTTTGTAAAGAAAACTTCAGAGAGATTACCCAGTTCTGTTCAGACAGCATTTTTCTAGCACTGAATTTTTGTCCATGACGAAATTGTTGTCTGCAAAATCATGAGAATTTCTTTGTAAATTACTTTCTAAACTGAAGATTTCTAACACGACCTCACCTGGTGATTCAGGTTTCAATTTACATGTATCCTTTGTTTATTTCTGTTGCGTTGATCGCAACCATAGATTTAATGTATTTTGTAAAATAATTATAAATGTCTTATCTCTATTGCACTACTATTTACACTCTGTACCCTAACATTTTTGAAGGAAAATTATTTTTCTGCTGTTCCTCATTTCTGAGAGCACCTGCTTTATGTAAAGAGAACTTCACAATTCTTCTTGAATTCCAGCTCATATCTGGAGAATCAAAGAGTATAATAATCCATCTAAAAAGTGACATTACAGCCAATATTTTTGGGTCACAGATGATTATAGCATAGACTTGGTCTATGCAAGTATTAGGTATGAGGAGTGCAGCTGGGGCACCCCAACTTTTCTTCCAGAGCATGTGCCACATACAGCAACGTAAAGGCCAGCCACGTCATATTCCACTCCCCTGGCTACTTGGAAGAAGCTATACTGACCTGAAAAAGGAAATATTTATGAATGGTGAAAAAGTTTAAGAAGTTTGTCTATACCTTGTAGAGACCGTACAGTCTCTCCCAAAAATAACTAGGAAGAAACCACAGGAGATGCTACAAGCAGGTGTGAAAGCAGGACAAAGCCAGTCAAAAGAGAAGCATGAGCAGAGGGCAGCCCAACACAAGAGGGAGCACTGTGACAAGCAGAGAGAGGCGTCGTCCCAAGACAGGATTCCTACACCAGGAACCCATGCTCCTCACACACCTTGGCTCATAAAACACTCGTCAAGTGTTTTTATGAAGAGGAACTTTAAGACGGAAAGAACACGGAAACAATAACAAATGTTTAAAATACACACATAAGAGTTGAAGTGCAAGAAAGAAGGCATGCAAAGTATCTCACCAAATAAATAACCTGTGATTCTCGACTAAGTTCACAGAAACACAGAATGCTATGGGGTTGGAAGGGACCTCTGGAGATCATC
>VXAK01024091.1:17908-136052 GCA_013399435.1 Arenaria interpres | reverse complement strand
AAAAGGAAAGCAGTTCACTTGGCCTCACCTTGACCTACGGTGTTGTCCAGAAAACACCGAGGAGTCTGCCCTAAAGATCCCAAACCTGTCACAGTCTAAAAAACTTACTAACAGTCTTCTAGGTGATGGGAAGATGGATAAAACAAGGCCTGCAATCCTGCATGGCAGAAAAAATACTTACACTTCAGTACGCTACCTTAGGGACGCTATAAATACACTACTTCATGTGGGGAGCGCAATCTCAAGACCTCTGCAGCCTGGATTCAAGGGCTCCAGGTTGTTAGAACAAAGGCGCTCACAAATGTGAAGTCTGGGACGGCACCCGCAGGCAGGGCTAGCTCAGAAATGGCCGGAGCTCAGAGGAATGTCCTCTTGGGTCAGAGCCCTTTGATCACCCATTTTATCGCACCTTAAGACCATTTGATACAGGTTTTCAGATGCATTAAGACTGCCTTTCTCTCCCTGAAAAGTCCAACCAAGTTAAATGCAGGTTTTTTCAAGTAGCATCAAGTTTGTCTGGGATATGAATTTTAGCAATTTTACAAAATATAAGTATCTTGATTTTATACTGTTATTCAAATTGACTATTTTACATTCTCCAAGGAAAGGACCCAAGAGGCAGCTAAGCTTTTAATAGATAATTCTCACTGATTATAATGGCCTTGCAGTTGGAAAAGCCATGGAGGGGATGCAAGGAAGAACTGGAACTACAAGAGGTTTAGATTTTAATCCTGCCCCCTCCGGTCATAAAATAGTGAGTCCATTGAGTGGGTCCTCATAGGGTAAGTAACCCACAACTGCACGTAAAGAAGGGTTGTCTGAAAAACTCAAATGTTAATCATTCAGAAGATTGCTAAATCATTTTTTGAGAGGTTTCATTCAAGTCAGCAAACTACAGAAAAGTATTGAGAGTGTAAAATGTATTTTGATCGTATAGTTACAGGCTTTAAGTACAATTGTGCAAGTTTTTCGAAAGATACAAGTCAGGAAGGCCCTAACTTCATTAATGATTAACAAAATACTAGCTGTTGTTCAAAATGAGCACACAACATTCTCAAAGACAAAGAGGAGCACACAGACCACGATTTATGCTTTTTAAAGGCAATTTGTAAGCTAAGATTCGACTGCCAGCTTCTCCAGAACACACTACTGGTATTTTTGCTGCTGTAGTTGACGTGAGAGTCCTCTGCCTGCCTGTGGACAGATGAACAATTCATCTGCATAGATAAGGGGAAACTGGAAAATGCAAGATTCATGAAGAGGGTGTGGGCTTACGGACAAGTCACCAGCCCAGGCACCAGCTGCCAAGTTAACGGCTTTCAGTGAGAAAAACTGAAATTGCCACAAGCAAAATACCTCCTTTAAGCCTGATGACAACAATACCCCAAATTTATTAATTTATTATCATGACAAATATTTGTTAGCACTTCTGAAGATGTGCCAAGTGATGACATTCATTTCAGTGACTGTTATTGGGATGTTTAAGGTCCAGTTAATAAACTGGCAGGTATTATTCAGCCATGCAACAGTAATGGCTACAAAGTTAGCATAAACTCCTTGCATTGCAGAATTAGAGTTTTGAGAACCCAAACCTTACCCTAAGCAGGCATTTGTAGACCTAAAGTAGACTTTATACAAATCAGGCTGCATAAATTACCCTAAAAAACACTTTTATAAGTGATACGAAAGAAAGTGATGGTTTGTGGAAGACTAAAAGAAGTGCGTTTTCTCCACCTGACAGTCAGAGGGGTAAGACAAGATCCAAGACCAGAGAAGCCAGTTTGATTTATGCGTAGTGAAACTGGTTTATCTGCTTACTGTGCTTTTAACATAGTTACATAGTTACAAGATAATAACTTTTCTACTGGAAATTGTTTCCTCCTGCTATAAATTCCAACCTCTGCTGAGGGTATCTTGAGTGGATACAGTAAGACCCCTCTTCTTGCAGTTCAGTCTTTAAAAGTTGGGTAAAGCTTGTCCTTGAGAAGCAAACTGACTGCTAGTGTTTCTGAAGATGTTACCTTTAGCTATTTTAGGGCACTAAGTGTCCATCTTCTGTTAAAGCACGAGTATCCCAGTGCACATCTTTACCATTAGTTGTATCCCTGGCTAACTTAACACGAGTTTTCTGTAGAGGTTTGTGGTGGTTGGTTGGGTTTGGTTGTTTTTAAAGTACAGGCCTGTGACGTGTTTGCTTTCTCTGGGGCAGGTCCCTTGATTGGTGGAGGTGCACGCAAACACCGCTTCCCAGCGAGATGGAGCCAACTCCAGCGTATGGAGTTGTAGCTTCAGAGCAAATCGGCTCCAGCGCTCAATTTAAATCTCTAAGTTTTGTGATCATGATGCAGTGTTCTCAACTTCTGCCAAAAGTATTTAAAAATATCTTTAGGCAGGGAGTGATTACAAACAGAAACCTTGAGAACAAAAAATTTCCTAGTCTGCTTTTCATTTTTTAAACTAGCCTTGTGATATTATTTTTTTTTTTAATGCCTACAGTTGACCTTCTGCATATTGTAGTATGAATGGCAGCTTTTTGCATTTTTAATCTTTAATTTTTCTGTTAGTTGTCCCATAATTTAACTTTCAGGATGATTTGTTGCTGCACTTACACCCTGGCCTTACACTCAGAGTAAGCAGAGTCCAGTTCAAGGTATTTTAAAGACTCAGCAAATAAAGAATACTGATTTCTATTACAAAAGTAAAGTTTTTCTTATTCTTTATGGGCAACAAACTGTCTTGACTGGAAACATTGTCTGTATTTTGATGCTGTCTGCATTCTACAGAAAGCTAGATTGGGCTTAACCAAACAGGAACAATTGAAAATCCCTGTACTATGCATGTATGGTACATTTTTTTATGCTCTTTTCCTAATAAAATTCCTATTCTGCAACATAGACAATATAAGCCCTGTCCAGAGTCCCACAGGTTAGGCACGTGAACCTCTTTTAAGGATGAGATCGCAGGATTCGTGCCTAAATTGTAAATATTTGCTTATCGGTAAGGCTGAAGAGCAGAGCCTACGGGGAAGAGGAGACTCCGTACGCTTCACAGAGCGACACTGCTTTCCTCCTGGCTCTGTCCCAAGCTTTGCCTGCATGAAAAGCCTCCAAAACTTTCTGCTTGCCTGGTGGAATTATCTAAAAGGGGAGTTAAGCGCTTTTGAGATCTCAAATTGCTTCTATAACCCTGTGAGCGGGTCCAATCCACAAGCCTAACTTGTCAGAGATGACATTATTTCCCTGTATTTCTAAGTACAGTTTCACTGGGATGGGGGAGAAGGGGTCCTGGGACGCTCCTTTCTCCATCTGCATCCTCCCCTGAAGTCGGTTGCTGTTTCTGTATAAGCCTTACTCCGGGCTGAGCAGAGCCAAGCAACTTGATGATTATTGACCAGACTGCAAACTAGTGCCTGAACTGGTTTGTATCCTTTCTGCGTAGGGCAATGGGCCTCGGGGGCCAATCTTGTTAGCTCCTGTACGTAACCCTTGATTTATGGAAGTGTCCCCCTGCCCCGAGGTTGTACTTCAACGCCAAAGCACAGACGCACGCTGCCATCCAGACCCAAAGGCAGGCGCTCAAAAAGCGTGTGGGAAGGATTAACTTCACAGGGACTCGAACGGCAGATTCTTAGGTACGGGTGGGGAAAAAGAAGGGAATACAGGGAAGCGATGATGAAAGACAAGGACGTGGTGAAAAGGGAGAACACCAGAGGGGACACACCTCCTCGAGGCTGAAGAAGGGGGACCGGAGTTGCGAGGGGATGTCCTCGCTTTCCCTTGCCGTTTGGATCCTGCTGCACTGGGACCTGCGCACATCCCTTCCAAACAGGGTTGCACCAGGGGACTCCAGTGCCCATCCTTCATTCCGGTGGGACTGCTTGAGTCAACAGAAAGGGTGCTGTGTTTGCTCCATACTTGCGTTAGCCAATCTTGATTTCAAGTCACCCTGACCTTTGTATTGAAAGGGACTAATTTTATAAAACTCCACTGTGTTTTCCATTAGTTTCACGCTTTGGGCCTCAGTTCCTTTGCTTTTTGGTTTGTTTTTTGTTTAAAACCTAAAACTTAACATCATTTCTAATAACAACACGCAACTCAACAACTCCACAAGAGCAGAAGCAATGCTGTGAGACAGCGGTAGGTGCGAGACTACCAACATGCAAAAAGCCATATCAAAGTAGATGATTAAACGCTGTCGTGTTTACATACACTGTATTTAGCCAAAAAGTAATAAGCGAAAGTTTAATACAGAGAGCAAGCCACACTATAAATTAAAACTCCATTAACGTCAAGATTATCTGGGATCTACGGGCTCAGCACTTGTCAAAGCATAATCATTTTTAATTATAAGAAAAATTTGAATACTGTACACAAATAGTATTTTAGTCACGAAGAGGTAAAGTAAGTCCGTAGCTCACAGGAATGTGCTGATGCAATTAGCTATATATTGCATCAGAATTTCAAGGCGAGGCGTTTAGCCAGCGTGCCCGGGCTGATGGGACAAGCAGCCCATCGTCCTGATCCTGCAGGTCAGCTGAGCTTCAGCAGATAATCAAAGCAGACGCGAAACACCAAGTTATAAATTTACGAGTCTGTATCACTTCACGTGAAGCGAGTTTTACCTACAGACTGTGAACGTAATTTGAGAAAGAAGCAAAAAAAATGAACACATCTGTGGATGTGGCATGAAGCAGTAAAGCTTTCCTATGGCTGGTACTGGCACACACGGGGCATGGTTTGTGAAAATCGTGGAGTTAGAGTACAACCTCCACTGGGCTGACTGTTCTGCTCCAACTGTTCTCAAAGGGCCTGCGATCACCGACTCTATTTGAAGGCTTGAACTCATGCATTAGCAAAGGCTGTGCAGTCTGCATTCTCGTGTCTTACAGCATTATCATCATTTAAAATCCCCCGCCCATTCTTTTCTTACCGCAGGTAGCTGCTGTTACTGGTGGGATACTGGTGATGGTGGTAGTGTTCAGGCTGGCTGTGCCAGAAAAGCATTTTGGGATGAGACGGAGCGTTGTGCTCAGCTAAGAGATGGTCACTGCAGTGATGGGAGAGAAGAAAGAGAAAACAAATACATTCAGATTAAAGTTGCGTTTGAGTTCCTCTCACACCTTTCTGTTTAGCTGCTGCCAGCAAGTTTGCCGGTGTCACTCTCTCCAGAAGAGGCAGGTAGCTGAAGTTTTGGCTGGTCCTCACCTACTCTCCTGCTCCCCAACCTTGCTGTCCCCATTTAGGCCTCACCAGCATCCCCTCCCTCCGTGCTGTCAGAGCATCGCTGAGCAGAGCTGCGTGTTAGAGCCAGGAGAAAAAGCAATTCCATCGCACTTCTGCCTCAGAGAGGCATCCAGCTCCCTCTTGACACAATGTACTCAGAGTACTTGAGCACCAAGAGAAAAAGAAAAGAGGTGGAATATACAACAATCTTTTAAAGGGAAGCAAGATGCCTCCTCAATAGTGTTTAGACTCTATCCCTTTTGCCTGTTCATTCTGCAGAAGTTCAAGTGCAGAGTTGAACTGCAGAGTACAGCCTTAGAGCTACCTTCTTGACATTAAAGAGATTCAAAAAACCAATGAAAACTTGTCAAACCACCAGGAAAAATATTTACTCCAACACACCCCCACCGCCTTCACACGCGCGCTTCAGGGAGAAATCGTATTTGGATGCAAACCAGCCGCTCGGTGCACTCACGTCTTGGTGCACTCAAGTCTCGGTGCCATTTGCTCGCCTGGTTTGCAGCCAGGACCGTGATACCTGCTTTAAAACACACCCCGTAGTACTGCTCGATCCTGCCGAGACCTTCACACTCAGAAATAAAAGGGGGCACACGTCCAAAAAACTCATCTGAAAACAGTTACCTGCAGAGGGCACCCATTCTGCTTGCAATAGGAAGGACTACTGACAAACAGTAGTTCCCTGGGTTTGTGTAGGCTGGGGTTTTTTTTGTTTGTTTTGGTTTTGTTTTTGTTTTTTACGCCACCCCACACTAGCACACATTGCTTGTTCCTCCCAGTTCATTCTATAAAAAGATACTTTTACAAGGCATTGCAATATGGTGACAACACTGAGGCTGTGAAAATCAGAATATCAAAGAGCAAGGTTCTGCAAAACAAAAAGCAGCTATTTCTTACTAGAGTGGTAGTAATTATCCATCAAAAAAAACTTCAAAGAAACAACAATGTCGGTTGGGATTTTTTTTCTTTTTGTAGCATGAGGCAGTTAAAGGAGAACTTACCATTTTTAGTCGACATCAAACAACCAAAACAAAAAGCAAAGGCCAGAATAATAATAGAAGAGGAACCGCAAATATGGAAAGAGAAAGCAGCCCCCAGGTGTGATGCTGTCCAGTAAAGCAGACAGGAATGGGGACTGCTGCTTAGTGATTCTAAGGGATGATTCTCTCCCCAGGGGCACCAAGGGAGGGCTCTCATAACACAGACCTGCTTCTGTACACAAATTGATTTTTACTCCAGCAAGGATGAGAGCTGGAGGCATCTTTTCAAGGTTAGTTTTTCCACTTACACGTCTATATGTAACTATATACTCTTAATTCTTAACTCTCATTCCACTTACATGTCTATAAGTAACTACGTAACTTCACATCCCAGCAGGAGTCAAGGGCTGCAGGAGTCCCAGGGATCACTGCTGCCTTTTTAAAAATAATTTTATTTCAGTGACTGGAGAAAAAGAATATATCCTGCTATCCAGTCTGCTCCATCTACTGGCAAGCTGAAAATAAAATCACTCTCTCCACTGCTAGATTTAGGCAAAGATGTCAAATGTGTACAGCGCGTTGTGTTTGGAGTCCCCGTTGCCCTTTGCACTGATTATTCTCCAGAAAAAGACCACACATCCCTCAATCCACTTCCACAATCTTTCCTTGGGGCTGACACGAGCTTCACACAGAGCGCGCAGGCTTCGGTTTTGTGGCTTGCATTTCGATTAATTGGCAAGAGTAGAACCACGGATTCCCCTGAAGTTGAAGGGCTTTCAGTCCCTAGCACAGCACAGCTCCCACCTCTATGCGTACCCCACAGAGCTCACGTGGCTTTAAATTCTCAGGCACTTTTTTCTCCCCCAAAACAGCCTGTTGCTTTTGACAGACGCTGGTTTGTTAAAATGCAGGTGGGAACGCTGCAGTCCTCACCAGTCTTTTTGTGGAGTCCAGGTGAGAACTTGTGAGCAAAAGCAATTGAGATTCCCAAACTAATCTGTAGCCTATTTCATTTCTCTTGTGTGTATATATATATGTATACACACACACACATCTGCAGAGGTATACGAAAAGCCTCCACTCCTATTTTTCACCATCAGCACAGCGGACATTGTCACTAGCCCTTTCAGAATTAATTTTGCTATTTTTTAAATAATGCAAACACAGCGTATCAGAAGCCCTGGATTTGCTCTTACATCCAGAGGCACAACTTGCCGTCACTGAAGACGACCAGCCCAGGGGAGCCCGGGCAAGCAGTTACAGATTGGGTTTACCCAGTCTGTTTTGAGTGTGGCTCTGATTTCAGCCCTCTCTGCCATCCGCTCGCCCAGCTGCGAGCAAAGCCGTGACTCTGCTGACCACAGGATCAGTGACACACAGCAGCAGCACGCCAACGTGCCCCTTCAGTCTCTTACCTTCATTTCATTTTTCCAAGTGTTACGCTGATGCGGACCGAAAATAACTGAGCCATTGGTTACATCCAAATGCTACCGCCTCAGGGAGAGGGGGTGTTTATTAGCAGAGGAAGGTGAAATGATGGCGGCTGTTCTGACCTCCCTTTCTAAGAACTTGCTGCTTATAAAAGGCAGAAGTTGAAGGCCTGTGGTACGGCTGCCCCCCTTGGTACACAAGCTATTTCAAACTTGAGAGTGTGGCACCAAAACCTGCCGCTATAAACCATAATATCCCACCGCGACCACTGGTCCTGACAGTTTAGAGAAGCAAAGCAGAACCGAACCTTGGGGACTTCCATGCAAAAGCACTGTGGAAGAGGAAAATTTGCCCCTCTTTTTTTCCCTCCAAGGGCTGACGAGATGCTCGACACATCGCTCATAGAAGCTTTAAGTTCCCTGTATGCAAAGTACTAGACAGAACATTTAGGAAAGATGCTTTCATTCAAACTGAAATTAACCACTACCAAAAAACCCCATAAATCAGTATTTCTTTTCTTTCTTCTCCTTGTGTTTTGATTAATCTTTGTTGCAAAGAGCATAGCTTAGGTTTGTGGGTTTTTTTTTGTTTTTTTTTTCCAATCAGGATAAACTTCCCAGGTTTTATTTAATTCTAGTATTTTGCCTCGTGAAGCGCTGTATATTCCCCACACCCACCCCTGCTGCCCTTGACTGACCTCTAGACATAAAGGTATGTGGTTACACGGTCGTGCAAGTTTGGGGACAAATAAGGTGAGTTTTTTACCTTCTACTGTTTATTGTTAAGGGGCTATTTTTGTTTCTTGCTTTCTAATCTGCCCAGTAAGTACTAAACCAGATCTCAGCAAAGGAGCACTGTATACACAAACAACAAGACGTTATTTATTTAAAACATCTCGTGCTTTAAGGCTTGTGTATGGCATGCAAAGTCCAACCTGAAATTTAAGGTGGGGAGGCTAATGTTTTGCTAACGGGTGGATCTGCACCGAAGCACTTTAGCCTACGGTGCCTGAAAACTTTAATTGTGGAATTTTTCCACGAGCAGCATCCAAAATGATGAGATCTCCTACGGCATCACTCAATTTTCTAATCTTTATTACAGAGATCAGACTCCTCACTGCAGTTTCTGACTGCCTTTCTGAGAACTGCAGCAAATGACATTGAATATTGGTGTTACAACTGGTTGTATACACAGAATGTCATCTTTGCTCTTTGTTTTTAGCAAGTAGATCTACAGATGACACCGCCTCATGGAAAAACTCAAATCGGGTACGATGTAAGACATGGTAAATTCAGTACATATTCTGAAAAATATATTTAAAGGAAGGTTTTGCTGTCCAGTGATGAGTTTTAGTTGGGCTTAAAATGCTAGGTCAGTTTAAAATTAGAAGACAGGTTTACATGTATGCAGGAGCAATCCCTACACGCTTCAGCCCCAAAACAGAGTATAGAGGAGAAACCAGTGCTAAAGTGACATGCCCTGTTTGGTCTTTGGACTCTTTTTAGTTGTGTAACAGTCGCTGCCAAATGCAGGGTATCTTGGGAATGAAAACACCTGTCAAACCAGACATCCCCAACCCTGTTCACCTAAATCTCTACCTAACAAGTGAGGTATCCACATCCAGATGATACTGCCTGCTTGGATGGGCTGTGAATCCATTGTACATGTACACAAAAGGTGCTGAAACGTGTTTCCCACCCTTCTTTGGATGCACTTTTGAATACACAACCTGTCTCCTATATACATGGGTAACGGGACTGTATTATTGCCACTAGTATAATGAACTTAAAACACTGACGGGTCACGATCAGAAGCAAGGAAAACTTCTGCATGTGACCCATCGCTGCACTGCCTCCCAGTTCTCACCACGCATCTCCTGCCACATGAAGAGTTGACCCAGCCCGGTCCTATTCCTGCCTGGTCACCTGGCGGTCACTGCTAAGAGACAGTCTGCACCCAGCAGTGCTCTGTCTGATTAGCGCAGTAAAGGACAAGCAGGAATGCCTGCATATTCCCCATGTCCATCTGCCACCTTATTCTGGATTCTTGGATGGTTTTAGACATCCTAATGGGCCTGCTTAACACTGAAGCTCTGTAAAGACTGCTGCATTTACCAGTCATCAGATCATAGAATTGTCCAAGTTGGAAGGGACCTCTAATACCATCTAGTCCAACCATCAACCTCACTCTGATCAAAACCATCACTAAACCATGTCTCTAAGCACTAGGTCAACCCGGCTTTTCAATCCCTCCAGGGATGGGGCCTCAACCACTGCCCTGGGCAGCCCAGTCCAATGTGCAATAACCCTTTCCGTGGAAACATTTCTCCTCATCTCCAATCTGAACCTCCCCTGGCACAACTTGAGGCCATTTCCTCTTGTCCCATCGCCTGGGACTGGGGAGAAGAGACCGACCCCCCCTGGCTACCCCCTCCTTTCAGGGAATTGGAGAGAGCAAACTTCCATGTCCAAGGGAAACGGGAAAAACCACGAAGAACATTTTTGGTAGATCTCCTAAATTCCAGTAGAAATCTTAGAGCACAGAGACAAGGCAACGCATCGTGGGGTATCTGACCAGCCTGGCATGCATGATAGCACTGAGCACACTAAATACTTCCACAGCTCCTGTCATCACTTTAATAAGACACATTAGATACATAGGAGACCCTGCACTTGGATTTGCTTCAGATTCTCCTTGACATGAGACACTCAGAGAACTAACTTTATATGTAAAAGAGAAATATGCATTGTTTACAATGCCATGGGTGTCAGTTTACCAAAAAAAAATAGGTTTGGCTTTTTCTGAAGAATGCAGGGCATGCTACTTTCCTCATGGGATCTATCTCCTCTTAAGAAAAGTCTGAAAATCTTCATTGTAGGGTATTACCGCTCAGTAATTTATTCCTTCAGTCATATTCCTCACATAACCTACTTCTGAATCTACAAGGATGCGATTAAGGTGCTGAGGAATAAATATCTTACTAACCTCACATCTTACAACATGGAAGCATAGTAGGTATTACCTTTGCTTTCTTTTGCTGCCTCTTAGGAAGACTTTAAGGCCTGTGAAGGAACCCATCACATGGAGATCGTTTATAGGCATAAAGAGGTTAAGACAGCAACACCGCCCAGAGAAAATTTTGATTTAACCCATCACATCGTGCCTGAATCAAAACTTAAGTGAGCAGGCTTTTAGGGCTGTGGCAAAGGATGGGGTCAGGTTTTTTTGTAGAAAATTCAGAGGTCTGTAAAGGTGAGCGAGTTCAAGCGTTTGTTATTCTGCTATTCCAGGCTTGCTGTGTGCCTGCTCAGTAGCCTGAACAAATCAGGATTTGGACCTGCAGACTGCCGTGGCATGTTCCGACACAGAAAAGATAGCTCAGTTCTTTCTCCTTCCTAACGGACAGACCCTTTTACCAGAGGCTCTGAGGCAGCTTTGATACTCTCTGCCAGCTCTAACATTTTCTAGCATCGTGCTGACAAAACCCTCCAATCAATGTTTTTCTCTTAATTCCCAATGCAGAAAACAAGATATTCTGTATTCCAAGAAAATCCCCCTTCCTAAAAACAGTGTAAACCACACATGATTTTTAAGGTTTTTAAGAACAAGGGCTACAACTTACAGGGGGTTAAATTAAGCGTATATACCATGTCTTCTCCTCATATTCTGTAACCACCCTGTTGTCTTCCACTTTTTAACAGGGCAAAAAAATCTCTCTTACATAGTTCAAGAAACAATGGCTCAATAACAGACTTCTGAGAAAGTGCAGCCTCTGATAATACCAGCACTTACTTCTGAGTAAAGTTTTGAAAAGTTTCAACTCACAATTTCTGAACAATCAGGTAATGTCCACTTGAAGATCCCTCTTCTTAAGCAAATACAGGCTATATCAGTAGTGATGCGTGAAAACTCCTTATGGAAAACAGGTACTTTCCTCTGGGTAAAACAGTTCAATTGATTAGCTGGCCAACATGGCCACAGCTGTTATCTATAAGATCAAAAGCCATATCAAACACCTCAGAATTTCTCCACACAAAATACAACCATCTATAAGGACATTTAATATGGTGTAAAAATGTTTTATCCACATCAGTTTAAGTTGTGCTGAAAGGATAAAATATAGGAGGCCAGAAATTACTATTTTACCGGATTAGCAGCTTTTTTTGCACCTGAATACCATTACGGTTACATTTCAAGTGTATTTACTTCAGGTTAGCAGCCAGATTAACAAAGCACTTTAAAACACGCTGATCTGCAATTCTAATTGAAACAGATACATCCAGTTCCCCCAAGGGCTTGCACTTCAGCTGTTTAAACCAAGCTGAAATCCCAGTTTCCTTGTCTTCCCTGGTATTCTATCATTAACTACCTATGTTCAGGCTACACAAACTGTGCCAAGAAATAGTTTTTTTTTTTTGGTATTTCCCCCGATACAGACAGAGCCTTAGTGCCCAGGACAGATGTTCACTTTTGCCAGCATCTCAGGCAGAAGTTTCTGATCCCAGGGTGCTGCTGGAGCACCAGTCTGAGATAGTTCCCCAATGCAATTTGCCTGGAATAGATGAAAGGGAGCTCCCACAAGGTACTCTGCTGGCTCTGCCACGGACAGAGATGAATAGATGGTGAGGGAATAACGACCCAGTCTGGCTAACTTTTGAAAATGTCTGTGTACTGCCTTAAACCTACATGTGCGTTTTTACTGGTATAAACCTTTATTGCACACAGAGGCACTGTCTTTATAGTTAACAGAACTCATTTCCGTATGAGTTTATAGAGGTCCAAAGATTTGCATCGGTGGAGAATAGCACCATCTAGGACAGGAAGCACAATAAAAATCAAAGACTTGTACAACTTTGATGCCCAAGATATAGTTTAGTTACCTTTCTACCTCCTGCCACTGGTAACAAGCTTGGCTATCAAACGGTTAGATGCAGGTATGTTATTTTTTCCCACGGAAGATATTTTCCATGTGGTGCTATCCAGCATTACCTCCAATCTCACTCCCTCAAATTAAGCTTCTTTGGGATGACTTATATCTACCTAAAGTAAATCAAGAGTTACAGAATTTTTAGATTTGTCAGAAATCATACAGTATTCAAAACTGCTTGCAAAATACTATTTCAAAGTTTCCAACAGTTACTGTTTAACAGCATTTTACAAACACAGTGTGATTCCATCGGAGCAGAAATTACCTGTTAGCAAACTTTCCTCAGTAGGGAACTTCTCAGTAAATGTGCTCATTATCCTAAAATCCTATCAGCAAATGAAGACACTTCTTTAACTGGGACGATCAAAGCTACACAGCTGGGGAACCCTGAGGGCTTGAAATATACTTAAATATACAAACATATACACAATAGAGAAAAAAGAAAGTCAAATTCAATTTCCCCCCCCCCTTGCCAGAGTAGCATAATTAGTTTCTCAGACTTCCCACATTACTGAAAAAAATCTTCTGTGTTTTAACAAAAAAGAAATATTATAATGTTTAAGACAACATTTATAAAATACGAAGCAAATCTTTCAAGTATGTGCTTCTGAAGAGTTGGAAGACTTAATTACAAAACGTAGGAGGGAAAACTTAAGCATTCTTTAGAGAATGCAATATGAATACTGACTTCCGTTTTACCTGGAAGTAGACTGCAACTGCAAAACTGATCATTTTACTGTTCTAATTGGGCAAAAAACACTAGTTTTCTTTCTGTAGATAATCCTCCAATCCCCAAACTGCCCTTTTATCCCCAATGACATTTAAGTTTATTGTGTTCGATGGCTTTGTTTGCTATGTCCCAACCTGACACAGTGGAAGTTACCCAAACCAGCTAAACCCTTCTCACTACCTTTGGATAGCAGGACATTGTAGGATAACTCATCAGCAAATGTATTCCTCAAGATTATTTTCTCTTTGTTTTCAAAGGGACAATGCCATATTCGGAATTTGATTTTTTTTGCTGAAAATTGAAGTGTGAGCAGTTCGGGCCTGCATTCTCAACAGGCTTTTTACATTGGTATGTTTGTGAATTTACTCAAACTTTTAAACACTCGGAAACTACTAAGAATATGTAAGTGTTTCAGGATAGAAATGTTTGTGCTTTTTGCTCTGGGACTCAGACCACAAATAATAAACACAACTCAATCTGTTCCAACCTTTATCTTCAAAAACAAGCAAGCAACCAAACTCAGGAACATTTACATAATCAGCTCTCCTTTCAATTTACATTTACCATCCCAACTTCCTTGCTAAGACTTCAGCTGAACATAATGTGTTACTCAAAATTCTTTAAAGCATCCAAGCCATACATCCAAGACATGCATTCCCTATCCTGATTCTGCATGTAGCTTTCTTTTCTTCTTCCTCTTTTTTTTTTTTAAAGCCCAAACCCAACCTTTAAGAATACCATTTCAGTATTTAAATAACTGCAATGACCTATCTTCACAGAATATTAGAAAGAACATAGTCTTTCCAAAAGAACAGCAACTTATAATTGTCCTAATTTTTCCCAGATCTTTAAGCTAATCCATTAGAGAAACCACATCCAGCAGGAAAGTAAGGCATGACTAATCATTGCTCAAATTTAACTGAGCTAATGTATATTTATAATATAGGAAATGAAGGCAGAAAGCAATGCAGTGGATCTGAGAACTGGCTCTAGTGGAAGTAATTTTAGTGCAAATTCTTACATGCTGATGCCTCCACGTCATATAAACAGATTCTATAGTGCTATTCTATAGCACTGCTGCAACCCCATCTTTGTTGGAAACAGAACTAGTCATACCATACGTAAAATATTCATTTAAATATATTGCATTTAGGTTTTTAATACATGGGATATCCATACTTAGAACATTTAAAGATAGCTTAGAAGCAAAACCGAGGGATAAACTTTGTGGAACTATCTTCCTCCCTCCCTATCTGGAGCAAAAAATTTCAGTCATACAGGGGATAAAAACATTTCTTTCTTACCAACTTTTGTTTATACATAAAAAAAATTAATAATCCAGAATATATACCGTATGTTTCAATAACTTATTTTTTCAGTATGAAATAGCATCTTCAAAAAGATGACAACAGTCATCTGGAAATGATCCTCTGAAAAATAAATGGAGAAAAAGCAGGAACAACATACAGGACTAACAAGCTTGGAATTTGTGCAAATTTTTTTTTTAAGCGACCTTTTGTATAATTGATATACGAACTAGAAGATTGTAGACTGAAAAATATTTTTGAAATGTCAAAAAAATAAAACGCAAACACTGTATAATGTACAAATAAATGAAATAGTAACCAAGAAACCTGCCTAGATGAAGGAAACGGGGTGTTCCTAAAAATTCTATTTCATTTCCAAAACACATTTCTGTCTAGCATACCTATATTAACAGCATGTTCTCAAATGCCAAGTCAGATTCAATAACAAGAGCATATAAAGAAACATCATTTGGACACACAAAACATGAAGATTAATATAATTTCTTTTTTTAAACCAATGTTGTATCAATCGCATTTATAATTTTTCTTATAGCACGTGAACAAATAAAACAGAAAACCAGAATGTATACATTGCTAATTTTTTAAGTAATGTTATGTACATTTTATTGCCAGTATATGCACAATGGTAAGCATAGAACTATAAATACACAATGTAATTAAACAGTAGAAAACAACAAGGATGTTACACGTAACAAAGGAAAGAAAGAGGAGATACTATTTTCTTGATGTAGCTGCTAAAAAGGGCTAGCGACGAGTTAGGAGTCTTGGTTTTAAGTCTTTACATATATTTCTACAACTCTTCCTCCAAATAAATCTCTGCAATGGCATTGCTTCTTTAACAACCACATCTTAGCTCTTTCTATTGCATTCACTTCCAACTAAAGTGAAAACAACCTTTCATGTAACTACAAGCATCTGACTTAATTTTTATTCAGTTTTGCTTTTCAGGGTTCCTAGCGAGTAAAGTATATAAGTAGTTTCTTATAGTATTTGGCTGCAGTGTTGAAGAATAGTTTTGAATACACATGAATTGACAATTTGAAAAAAAAAAATATTTACTGTAGATAGTTCTTTCACCGGGTGCTATATGCAGCAGCTCAGTCAAAAATTAGTCACCCTGAAGAGGTAGAGAGAATTTTAGCCTAGCATAGATCATCATCCTTGGCACCGCTATTTTCTCTCTTATCAGGATACACTTCCTACAACTAGACAACACCACAGTCAAAGGAAAAAAAAAAAGTCAGGAAAAAAAAAAGTTCCACCATTCCTGGGAAGGGCACTGTCTCATCCCAGTTCTCAGTTAATTAGCTTGCTGCTTAGATCCAAGACCAAAAGAGAAAAAAGGAAAAAAAAAAGAAAAATGAAAAAGACAACATTTAGGGACACATTTACTTGATCTTTGTTCTCTTTCCATTATCAAGTTCATAAATACAAAGAACCATTATTCACAATAAACTAACTCTTTTTCAAAAATGGAAAAACAAACCCTGGAAACGTTTCCACACCTTAATCCAGATGGGTCTTGAGGATGCTATTCAAGAAAACCATGCAAATAATTTGGTGCAGCTTTCCCAACTCATCCAAAATATATATATTCTTTTTTAAAAGTAAAAGGTGGCAAGATCCATAGCATTTGTGACTATTCCCCCTCCCCCCCATTTAAATTCAATGCAGAAAATCTCGGTGCTTTTAGGAAGGTAAGGAATAAATAGTTTTCTGCACTGTTGTCATAAAATCCCATGTGAGTTACAATACAAGACTACTTGTTCCAGCAATTAGGTTGAGAGGAAACATTCTAGTGATAAAGATAAATACATACTGAGCATGCTTGGGCAGAGCACTCCATTCTGAAGCATCCTGCTTGAAGAACGAAAGGTGACAAGGATGGTTCACGTCCATCAAGTGACCATTAACTCTGCTGCCAGAAAGCAGACTGCCACACTATTCACCAGGTCGGCAATGCTACCCTGAAAGGGCTGTCTTCCACATTAAAGAGGTACTGGTTGTACCAGCCCTCTACTGCGCACACCAAATTCTTATTTATGCAACAAACATACAACCAATGAACAATATCACTTTTACAGAACTGGATCAATCCAGCTTTTTTTTTTTTTTTTTATAGGCATATTTCTCAATCTCCAGAATATCCCAAACAAGCTGTAAATAAGATGATGAACCACCAACACAGTGAACGAGCCTCACTGCAGTTCAGACTAGTTCAGCCTTGTTTCACATCACTTCTTGTTTCTAGCGAAGGACATGATACTCAAACAAAACAGCAATAAAAAAAAGTAATGTTATCTGCAGCTGAATAAAAGCAACAGAATTTATATTTTAACTTCTGAAGCTTAAAGCATACCTTTTTAATCAGCATTAAAAAAAGTTTTTAATACAATAACACTGGCAAAAGTTAATGGGAAGACACAGAGGACTGTGAACAGGATAACTGATAGATTAGATTATTTTAAAATTTTATTCTGCTTTGATCAACTGATGTTAATACTGTTTTTCCTTGGATTTGGAATAATTCTATTGCAACAGTCACTAGCAGGCTGAGGACAGCCATTGGTTAAAGGAAAAAAAAAAAAAAAACACAACAACAAAAAAAAAGGGAAAAAAAATCAACAAAAAAAAAGAAAAAAGTTCCAGAAGTTGTATGTACGAATTTTCCTTTCACTGAAGAGGGCCTTGCCCTTGCTTTAGGAGACCTGGTTAACTCTTGCCAGCTTCATTAGCTTTGTCCAGACATATCTGCTGTTGTATCCCCTGGTCCAGAGCCTGTTTGTGCACGTTTGATGTAAAGGTTCAATAATTTCATCTGCAAATATAAGCCAGAAATTCACTTTGTTTAGTATTTTCAAACTGTACAGGCTACAGGAATGGTACAACAAAGGAGATATTAAATCATCTTCTTTCCCCCAAAAGCAAAATTATATTTTTTACAGAGTTGATTCAAAAGTAACAATCTTGCCAACAAAAACATCAAAACACAGTAAAATTTGTCACAAGGAAACTGCTCAAGCTTCTTTAAGGATGTAAAGAAGAAAATGATCTAAGGTAGCTAGATTAAGACAGATGGAATACTTTCCTCAAATTACAGTGCTGTTCTAAGGTAGGTTTTGGGTTTTTTTTTCTTTTAAGTTACTGTTGGAGGTTTTAAGCTCTAGTTAAGAGTTGTTGATGCTGGTACTTACTAAAGCTTCCAATGCTGTCTAGAATCACAATCAACAAAAACACTCTCTGGCAGTGATTGGAAGATATAACTGTCTTATTCATAGATAAAGAACATTAGTTGTCCTGTTTTATTCTCAAGGACAAAACCATTCACAATTAACATACAGCAATCTGCATGCAAAAAAACCTATATGTAAAAGATGTGATTAAAATAATAAATACCCTGAACCAAAAAGGACCACAGACTGATTACTATCATTATTATTTCAAATTAGAGGTACTGAAAGGACTGATGAAAGTAAAATAACAAGGAGGGAAAATAAATAAAACTGCTGTATGTAACATCTATGTATTACATTTATTGCTTTCCAATCAGAACTTGCATGAAAAACAAGACAAGAAATACTGATAGAAAAAGGCATGCTGAGTAGCATGTATCACTACTACCAGGGATACAACCCGTAACTAAATCCATTAATCAGCAGTGAGAAACATAATTTAGTATTTATCTTAGTGCTAAAAAATTCATACACCAGCATCAATAAACATCTATGGATTTTCAGTTTTGAACATTTTATGATGAAGTTATATCAACCCTCAGAGGGTTTCAGCAGCTCTGATATTCTCCTTCAAGTATACATACTTTTATGAAATGTTTGGGCAATTGCAACCAAAATAAAAATGCATACATGCAATTATGAACCAAGATTTCTTTAAATGCTATCTTTTACTTACTTTACTGCCAGTGAGTTGACTGAGATGTGGTTTTAGTTCATCACCAATTACTGCATGAATGGCTACAAGGCAGAAAACACATGCCTTACGAACACTGCTCTCTGAATTATCATAACCCTAGAAAGCAATAAAATTAACATTAATACCTTATCGGTTAATCATTAAAAGCCTCAGAAAGCTATTTACTTATTTACCTATAATACACTGAAGTCTACAGTAAATGAATGCTAGTGTAGCCCAATGAACCATTCCAACAAAAAACACAAACATGCAAATATGGAACATGCACTTAAAAAGCACGCTGCTTATTTATCGCCACTGATAATCATTTTCCAGAGTGAAACTAAAACCCACACAATCCTGTTCAGAAGTTACACTGAAAACAGGGCTGCTGTCATGCAACAGGGGAGTACATAAGAGAAATTGCTCTAGATTATACAGATATTTACTTAAAGCGGAAGACCACTCAATTTAGAGCTTCCTTACTCTGAAAGAAACGTTCTCTTAACAGCTAAAGATTCTTTTGTTAACTCTCTTCTTGTTCCTCAATGATTGTTGGTTCTTCTGCCACTTTGCTATGCCCCATGCCTGGCTGTCTCTCTCACACCCCTCTTCTCAGAGGGGCCTTTCTCTGCCTCTACCTTCCTGCAGCCGTATGACTGGATCACACCCGTTAAAGACAGAAGTCTGCAGAACGCAGCTGTTAAACTCCGAAACGTCTTTATCCACCTCGTGCAAATTAATGCATCTTGGCTCTTGATAAGTTGGGAAAGAATTTATTTTTCAAGACAAAGGAGGAGAAACCTCTGATATCCTTCTCATTTGATTAAACCTTCTCCAGTCAACTGCTTCTTTCCGCTTGCCTCCCCCAAAGCTCAAGTGACAAAACTCTACAATTACACACAAATACCATTTCAGACCAAATGATTACAATTTGGAAAAAGGTACAAACAACAAAAAAACCCTCTAAGTAAAAGTATCTACAAAGCTTAACGATGCCTAGTACTTTATAGCCTACCAGGATTTCTTTTGCATCCTAACCACAGTTACAGTTTAGCTACCTGCCAATCAAAGAGTTTGCTCCCACTGTCTGAGTTATTTTGGGTCAAAGCAGCCATCAGACAAATAAAATCCTTCACAGCAGCCAAATGATACTATTTTTAAAATGCCTTTGCAATTCTTATATATACACTTTCTTTTGGTTTTGCTGGTGTTTTTTTCTTTTTTTCTTTCTTCTTTCTTTTCTCCTTACCTGTATTAGACCTGGCACAATCTCTGGTAAAAGCTGAGTAAGGGTTTCTTTAGATACTCTTTCTATGACTTTCGTCTGCATTTTGATTGCAGCCAGATTAATGGGGTAATCTGCAGTTTGGATAATCGGACAAAGAACTTTGATGCACTGATCTGGGCTAATGGAAGTGGCCAGCATGGAAGCAGCTTCTTCAGCAGATCTCACCACCTGTTGAAAGAGTAAGTAAAAAAAATAAGTAAAAGATAAAGAAAAATAATTTACCAGAGACTGTTACTAGGGTCTGTTATCTGGCAGTAATGGTCTTAAGCGTAAAAATTTCCTACCAAGAGCTCTACAACATTGCAGAAATGCATGAATGAAGACCCCTTTGAAAATCTGCTTAAAAGACTCCAACAGTTGGACAAACTTTCCTAAAAACAAGACTCTTCCCAATATTCTGTGGCAAATCTATGTCCTCGGCAATGCACATATCAATTTTTCAAACCTGCTTGTTGAATTGGATCTGAAATTTCTCTATTCTGCGATACCCTCCAAGTACATATTGAAATATCCCCACCTTTTAAATCTGTAATTTTTTGTGTTGTCATTTGTAATTGCTTATTAGTTCAGTGATGGCTGACGTGTTTCCACACTCATCTCACAAACGTGTTTAATGACTACATGCCCAGGTTGCTACTTGTGGAAACCCATCTAGCTGGTTTTCCTCCCCTCTACGTTTGAAAGAAACTGTGACAAAAGAAGGAAAGATGAGGACAAGAGACTGTAACGAATACAGCATATGAAACAAATCAAGAGGGTGTAGGGAAATGAGAAATGAGTATCAGATGACTGACAAAAGTCATTGGTATGGGAGGAACTGCAGTCAAACTTCAAAATCTGAAACTCCACGGAGAGCTCCATACAGAGTAAGTGCCCTTGCATGGGAAGGGCAGGGAGAAGATGTACTCGTTTAGTAATACAACTGGATTCTTTCCATAGCACCAGTGACAGTGATGGGAACTGTTTAATATTCGGGTAGTTACTGTATTTGTGTTCCTTGCACCTACAAGCATTACCCTTTATCGTGTATGCATGTATCACAAATACTTCTGAACAAGATTACAGTTATCCTTCTACTTCTGAATCCCCTCACTGTTCTCAGCCACAATCAGCTCCTCCCTTTGACACATTCCTGTGCATCCTCCATAACGAGATCCAAAGCCAGGCTCTCGAAGGGTGTGGAGCTAGCTGAAAATGGATAGGGTTGACAATTCCTCGCCACGTTCAGTACCATCTCTCAACCATGAACCTTCATGACATCCAAAAGCTTGTTATATTGCTCCAGGACACCTATTATCTGGCCTAAGATGTCATACAAGGAAAAAAACTCCCTTCAGCTATAATGACACAATGTCCTTTTGGACAGTACCCAAGGCAGATGTTATTAGGGCTGATATTAAGCGTATGAGAGCTTATAAAACTGCAGTTCTTTTTTTTGCATAGCCCTATCAACTACTAACAGCTGAATACTTGATTATTAAACAAATTACTTCATCAGTAAGATCTACCAAACATTTTTTGGACAGTTGTTTCATTTTGTAGTAGTAATTTGTCAAAACCTCAAACAAATAGAGTAACTGATTACCAACCTCCTTATGAGGATCCTTATGTGCTTCTAACGTCTTCATGATTGTGAGTTCTGCGTAATTCTTAAACCTTGCTGGCTGGTTTCTTAGAATTTCTCTTAGAACTTTCAAAGCCAAAGCTCTAATTGCATGCTAAAGATTTAATAGTAAAAGAAATAAGTTATGTATCTTTAACCAAACACTTGTTCTGCAGCTGAAAGAGTCTTTGATAATGGAAAAATATCAGATTATGCTCTATGCATATATACAGCATGAACCTGATGTTAACAAATAAAGCCAGAAAAAGAATCTTCAGTTTCTCACTCTTCTTGATCTCTCTTTTTGCAGATAATTAAGGTGGCATTGTGTAAACACGTTGCTAGTCTGAGTTATCCATGTTACCCAGAAGTTAAGTTGCAAACAATTTTACTCTTCACAAGTGCTGATAAAACCTTTAGCATCCCATCATGCAAATACATTTTTGAATTTTTTTTACAGCCTTTTTAAAAATCAAAGCCAAGTATTAGTGTCTTTTTGATCCTCAGTAATTTTAAAAATATGGCCCTTGTAGAGACCAATTACACAGAAAATGCTCTTCACAATGAGCATTACTGTATTTTAGAAATATATTTTTAAATGCTTGGCCACACATGGTGTTTTGATATTCTAGATTCCACCAGGGTCTATTAACGGATAAGCTTTGAATTGCAGTGAAAAACGTTTCATTTAATCTATCATGTAAGAATCAACAACTAAGAATACTTGAGAAGGTAAGTATTACTGATGCCCTATTCACCATCGGGGCATTCAGACTTCATGACATTTTTGTATTTCCAGTTATTTATTTTTCAAGACTAATTTAAATTTGTGCCTTTCCTACAACCCACACAAATTTCCAAGACACGGAAGTAAACCATGTCTTTGTCGACATTCTGGACTGGACTATTTTGAATTTACCTCTTTATCTCCGAGCGTTTCAAGCAGCAAAAGTAGTATTGTTTTGAAGTGCTCATCCCAAACACTGACAGACTCTTCTTGAGTTAACTTCATGAGCTCGTACAGGGCAGACTTCCTTTCCTCAACTCTCTCGTTATGGTTTGACAACTCTTTCAGCAACTCTGCGACCAGATCAGAATGGTCCATAGGAGGCTCTGTCAAAAAGGAACACACAGAGTTCTCAGATCATTGCAAATAAATGTTAGTGCCTGCTGTCCAACTGAAGGATATTTTCTAGGATAGCTAGCTGGCTTTCTAGCGTGCTTTTATTTTTCTCCCTAAATTTATCTGTGAAAATAGCCATTTGGCTTACACTTTCAGTGCAGCCAATGTTACTGAACAAGCTTATAATCACAAAAAAACCAAAACCCTACAATGACACTGCAAAAAAACCCTAGAAGCCAGTTTACTGCAAGAGTTTTTACACTTGCAATACCCAAAGTCGTAAGTACTCTGCATCCTTTAAAATCTGATCTATACACAAAGTGCATAGACTACAGACGGGTCTACATGACCCTTCCATCCAAGATGATAGATTTGTCTTTTTTCTCTTAGTATTACAGAATTGCTTAGACTTTTGTAAGCCATGGTTCCACAGCAATAGCTGTGGCTGTTAACCCACACAGGGGGGGAAAAAAGTGTGTAAGAACAGTGTGTGGTACAAAACAGCTGAAATAGAAGCAAACCAAGGGCATTAGTCCCACAGAGATTCCTGAGAGCAATCATGACAAGAAAGTTCTGGATTTTAGTTTTGATTAGAGAGGATTCCATGATGATGGAAAAACGCACTAGTAACACAACCCGTATTTGTAAATACTGGACCACAAACCAGGATCTGCACACAGTCAAGAAACTTCAAAATGGTCTTAATGAGAATTAAATATCAAGTTGTTGCCTTTATTCCATCATCAAGACCCATTTAGCCTTTAAGAAAGAAAAGCATATAGCTTCCATCTTCGCACCGAGACCTGGATACATTAACAGAAACACTTTTTTTCTGGAAAAAGTTTTAAAGTATTGGCATAAAACACAAATGTTCCTGCATTGCATCTTTCCTAAAGTTATTCCATTTACTAACACATGAAATACATTCTCCATAACAAATTTATTAGGTCATACACTGAGGAAGCACAGCCCTGGACACCTTATATTACTGTATTCAATATCATAACTTATAAATGCTGTACAAAGAAACAAGTAGAAGCAGAGTATCTTGTATCAAGTATCTTAAAATCACACATCAGTTACCTACCAGGAACTACCTACCTGTTTGCATTCTGTTTTGCATGAATAATCAGGAGCATAAGCACCTGAAAACAGAAACCTTTTTCTGCAGCAATTCTACTGCCTCTATATTAATGCATGCTTTGCAGACTCTCTAAATGGATCATTAATGTTTGCCTAAAGGACAGCCTGAAATTGTATTAGGTGAGTTATTAATTAGTACAGATGCGCAGAACGGACAATCACTTTTATGGAGGCAAGATCGTTACTTTTATTTCCAGAAATACTACACTTGTCCTACCAAACTGTGTAAACCTGTGAGGATTACAGCTAGAGTAAGTCCCATTTTGGGGAATGCATATTGACACATCATTAGCAAAACTACCCACATCTGCTTGAATAAAGTTATTTTCACTGTGGAAGTATCAGAATGAAAGTGGGAACTTGAACATATGGAGGGAAAGGGTGAAGAGAGGAGAAGGTAGCAGCCATGTCCATGCAGGAAAAAAGGGAGAAAAGAAGCTCCATTACTGGAGGAAATAGATGGAATTCCTGAAAAACATGAAGATGACCAAGAGGGATGTGCCCTCCATTCCTCTGTATGACTTAGCACTCAGAGTTTCATTTCCAAACATTCTCTAGACAAGAATGGAGAAGCATAAAAGAAGTCATATTCAAACACTACTCTCAAAAGTTCTTTTTCAGAAAGAAAACAAAACAGAAACAAGAAGGAGCAGGTGCAACTGCTACATTTGAATTAATTAAAATACGCATTAGAGAGATAAATATTTGATGAAAACCAGCTCTTCTCAAAACAATCAAGTAATATCCTTTTGACAGAATAAACAATAGAGGTTAAAAGGGAAAATGTAGGTATATCCTGAATTTAGTTAAGATTTTCTTACTGTCATCCACAGCATCTTACTACTGGAGCCATGTAAACATGGGTGGCCAAAAAAGCCAACAAAGCGGGTGCAAAACTTGATGAATCACTTGGAGGGTGACTGGACTATAAATGGTTTTCTGTTAATCCGGGACGATATGAGAGATGCCCCTGCTCAGGTCTGTCCAGCCCCTGGTTCTGTTTGATGCTTTTGTAATGATATCGAAGGAATACGGAGACCACTCACTAAATCTGCAGATTACATCAATCTAAGAGCAGTTGCAAACATTCTGGAGAACAAGGTAAAAACTGAAAATTATCATGATAAATCAGAGGAATGGTCTAAAAGAAAAAAAGATGTTAAATTACATATAAGGCAAGACACATAAGCAGAAATCTTAAGCCCGTATACCAAGCATCAGGTAAAAAGGAAGAAGTTTGGAAAACCCAGTCCATGGAAGTTAAGCTGAAATAAGCTTCTTTGAAGTAGAACACCGTTTTTCAAGCACAGACTATGGAGTTTTAAGGAGTCTGGAAGTGACTGAGAAAGCCAGGTTTCCCTATGCTTTGGATAAGAGCATATCCCTTGGGGAACAACAAAAAAAAAAGTGCTAGTGGTTGGAAGATGTAGGCTGTTACTATTGAAATCTTTTTAATGTAGGAGAGGCAAAACTCCGAACTGGCCATTTGGTGTATACTGTCCACCTCCTCTACTGGAAACTTTCAACTCTTAGACCAACCGTCTGCCTCAGTGCTGTTGATGGGACAACATGAGTAACTAAGGTTTTCCCGTCTAGCCCTGTGTTTCCGCATCCTTCTCCCAGTAGCACACGAGAGAATAGCTGAGAGACCAGTAAAAATAGGACTTTGTGTCACTCACAGACAGCAATTCTGTGGAGTTTCTGAAAAGGAGTGCTTCAGGTTTATAGGAAAGGCAAGCAACTCCTCACGGAGGAATTGCAAGCACAAAGTATTTTGCCAAGCGTATCTTTTCTCATGTAGACTTTTTCAAAGTTATCTTAGATGAAATTTTAAAAGTAACACACAAACGACAATGCACGTGGTATAAGCAAAAGCTAAGGGTGAACGCAGCAGTGAGTGGAAATACTTCGTTAAGATCTCTTAAAGAGCAGACCTAAATAATATGTTTCAGTTCTCCTCCAGCCAGGACTAACTGATACTGGATGGGGATGCTTCGCCCCAGCCAGTCATCACTTTTTACATAACCAGAACGTGCCGGTGCGGCACAGATTGCATTCGGTTTAATGCAATATCCAGAAACATGTTATCAGAAGATATAAAGAGGCTTAACTGATGTAATACTGAATCTCGATCGTAAACTGGCTTTGTATGTGGATGACAAAGGTATTTAGTTCCTGATATTTACATGACAATTTGTCAAAGTTTCCCCTCAATCTTTTTCAGAAGATAACAACCTGTCACACGCCACTAAACAAAAGAGAAAAAGAGAAATGAACCTTACTTGGATTTGGTTTTAGTTTAATGTAAATTTATAGCCAACTTATAGAATAGCTTAATGAAACACCAAGTCAGAAAATAGCTTTTTTTTTTTCCCCAACAATTTTTGTAACACATCTGTGCTGGAGGACAGAAGCTAAACAGTAAGAAGGGGGAAAACTCATTTGTCCCCCATTAAGATTAAAACCTGATGTTGATCTGTAACTAAGTAAGAACTATCAACAATAATGAATACCAGATTACAAAAAACACCTACTACTATTTAAAATAATGATAGTAGTGATACTTTGCAACCTTCCCAACAATTAGATAGAAAACATTACCCGAAGATATACCAAGAAACTCTAGAAGCGTATGAAACAGCAGCCCAAGTTCCTAGATTTACACAGGCTAAATGAACCACCTTCCTGTAAAAGGCTGCTTTTGTTATTTTTTTTTTTTAAAGAATGTTTAGCCAATAGAAAACACCAATGTCATGTTTCAAATACAAATATATTACTAACAAAATACTTAGCCTTTCACCTAATTCCCAAACTGGTTTGATCCAGTTTTACCTCCTTGCTGTGAATCTCCCCTTGTGTTTAAGTTTCAATCGTAAAGCAATCTTACAAGTAAATTTGTATTGACAATACTGCTACAGGATGAGCTTCCAGAATTACACAATATAGTTCAGTGTTTATCTCATTTTCAGCCTTAATCTCTACAAATTCCAAGTAATCCAACAATGTCACTCAAAAGGATTACTACCAAATAAACTAATTTGAAATACAGCATTTGTATAAACCTCTCAGAGATGCAGTACTGGCAATACATACATGGCTAATAATAAATTCAAAAACTGAATTAAAAGATGGAAAACCTCACCAGTTTTCTTCTAGCACCAAACGAAATCTGGAGCTTACCATCAGGAAATTGCTCTGCATCGTCATCAAACATGGCTTCTTTCAAAGCAGATTTATTAAATGAACCGATACCATCAGAATAATTGTACGGGTTGTAATCTCGTGAACGTGGCGAAGAGTGGGGAGGCATCGTGTTGAGTAACGACGTCTTGTTATCAAGAGCTGTTCGGCCCGTGTCGCTCACACCACTTCCTGCCCGTAGGTCTACTATCCCAGAGGCACTGCAAATCTGCAGGAAAAGAAATATCAGACAAGCACACGAAATACACCTACACTTTTCAGTTAACTACATTAATAATTCACCTACGTAGCAAAAAAAATACGAATTTCAAAAAAGTTTACAGATTTCAAACTAGCCTTCAAATAAGAAGTCTTAGAAACAGTTCCCTAAACTTTGCTTTCCTACAAAAAAAAGTATACGCGGTCCAAAAAAATTAACTAGAAACAGCTGTCAGTATTTTATCTCAAAGTTTGATCTATGACATTAAAAATGTGTTTAACCATATACATATTTGGCAAGCTTAACAAATCTGAAAGCCAAAGTTCCATAGAAACAGAAGTTTAAAACACAGCATGTAGAACTGAAGATTCCAGAAGTTGTAACACGTAAACCTACTGAGAAAGATGCCTTATCAGCGGTAAGAAATCAATCATTGTCTTCGTTTGCTGATGCCAAGATGCATTGAGTTTAAATACTCACCGAATCGCCATCATCTTTTTTGGAATCTCGTTTTACAGGCTCATTCATATCTTCCTGACTACGAAAACTGAAATTCTGAATGGCTTCAGTGACTCCACGAAGAGAGCTGTAAATGTCTTCAGAATTCATATTTTCAGTGTCGTAGTCAAATGCACTGTGGGCCACGGAGAAAGACGTATGGATTGAGACAGATTTATTTTGTGACCCTATGTTTTTAAATTGCATTAGCATGGAACCACAGAAACATTAATAAAATTAGTATTTTTCTTGAAACACGTTAGAGAAGAAAGCTGGCTCTCCACGTAACAAAATTGTACTATGGTACATCTTTAGTAGGTGTACTGCCCGCTGCCTTAGCCAGCTAAGGGAAGGGCTATGTTATGTATCAGCATCTTCCTGAAAAAACAAACTTCTTTTCCTCTGCTTAATTCTTATGAGTACAAAACAACTGGGACTTTTTTTTACACTCTTTATGAAAGAAGTTCCAAAGTAAGAAGGACTGATAAAGACCTGGCCCTTGTCAGACTGTTCAAGGAGGCCAAGCAGTTCCCTGTGCTGTCATTCTGTGGAAGGAGAGGGATTTATTTTTCAGCATCTGTCACTTTGTGCAAAATTCACTCCGTGCTTTCACCACTGAGGTTACAATTTTTGGGTAAGTTGTAATGAAGCCTTAGATGTGGAACTGTAGCAACACGGGCCTACGTTACCTTGGTGACAAAGTGTTCTGCGATGTATTGGTTGGGGAGGTGAGAGGACTTGACCAACTTGCTGGGGAGCGCGGAGTAGGTCTTGTTAAAGGACTTCCCATTGATCCCTGGAGGAGGAGAGGCAAGAAGAGGTATTCCAGTAGGACTTCAGCTGCTTTAACTTATTACTGTATTTATTTTCTTGTGCCTGGAAACACTTAAAGAACTTCTATTCAATTTCTTGGATTGGCTAGCCAATTACTAGTAACTTAAACCAGGTATAACTTTGAAATTAGTAAAGTAAAAGATAAACTACTCTTAAAAAGCACAAGCTTAAGTCACTTTGAAGCAACAGAGACTTAGAAAGTGTAATTCTTTGGAGGAAACAGGCATCCCATAGAGTGATATCTAGTAATAAGACACACTTCTACGTTGGATTTGGGTTGCCTCCCCTCCTCTACCAATCTTCTAGCTCTCACAAATAACTCTACTGAAATGGACTTTTGTTCAAAACACCAGTAACTTCAGAAACAATAAGAGAGGTGTAGATACCTGACCACTGTTGCCTGTATTCCGGAGATGATTATGGAGAAGTTTTGTGGCTCCATCCTGAAATGTTTTTGGTAAAGCACCCAATAGCATTGTAAACTCTGGAGTGTTGAGTTCAAAAAGGGAAATCAGCACTGACTGTGCAGCCTAGAAGAAGAAAATACACATTGAAGAAATTAAATTGAGTTTCTAAAGTAATATTGTCATCAAGAGATGCTATAATGAGTGGTAATCACAAAACCAAGATCTTTATCAGGTTTGAATAAAGATATTAGCGGATGTGAATGAAAGCAATTCAGAGTTGCTGGTGAACTGAAGTTTAGCTATTGATAAACCCAGGCACACAACAAGCAGCTTACACTTTGAACAATCATTCTAACAAGCAGTCTTTAAGAAATGTGCTCATCAACACCCCTCAACCCCAGATCCCTATTTACTGAAAAAAAAAATAGTGAAGGAATTCTTAAAATGGCTTTTAAAAGGTTTAAGAAGTTAAACAAATTTAAAGAGAGGAACGGAACACAAAAGGCAGGAACAAGCCTGCCATTCCTTCTCCTGAGTTCTGCAAGTGGCAATTGCAGATGATGGATAATCAACACACAAGCTTGAAAAAGAACAGTTATCGCTTTAGAAATTTAAAACAACAAAAAAACCCCAACAAACAAACAAACCAACCCAAACCAAAAAGCCAGATACCCCGATGTGGAATAAAGGCAGTCTTGATTTTGAGTTGTGATCAATGCATTTCATATTCTTTAACTAATCCTACAGCCAAACTGGGTAGTTAACCCTCCCCCTCCTGCCCCATTTCATTATTTTTTTAAAGATAGGCAAACACCACAAGGAATAACTTAGCCTGCTACATATTCTAAAGATTAAAACTGTTAAGAACAATTTTCATCTTTAGAACATGTAGTCAGCTAAAACTCCAATGAGTTAGCAGTCTACTGGATGTCACCTCCGATGCCCTCAGTTTTAGTAGTTCATCTTCAATGTCATCCTACAGCATGTTTTACTAAACACTATTTATCTGAATCAAAAATCAGAGCTCTTTACTGACAAAGCAACATAGTAAGTTACATGATGGTTGAGTTCCCTCTAGTAAAGGAATGTTGACTGCATGACTTGGTAATGTTCGTACTGTTTGATGAATATTCACTGGGCAGTCTAACTAACCTGTGAATATAGAAACCAAACCAACACATGCAATTAAGGGCTAGAGATTAAGTTCTCCGGAATTGTTAAATATTTTCTTCATAGTATAAAACTCCGATTCCAAGATTAACCAACTATGTCTAGTTTATACAGCTCACCATCAAGGTCTGCCATGCACTGGAGAGAACCAGTGCCTCATGCTAGGCGGCATGATAGGCAGCTCGCTTAAGCAGCAATGTACTTCAAGCAAGTAGTTTAGAAAATTCTTTTAGACATTTATTTCCCTCCCTTTACTTCCAGAGCAATGAACTGTAGCATTTTTTAATTAAAAGTGGAAAGCCAAGGTATGAGCACACATACCAGCACACATCTTAGTATCAAGTTTAATGACAAAAATATTAACATGTTAGATTGCCACAAATTATCTTTGCACACTCGTGACTGGCTGTTTTCTTCAACTTTTATTCCCTTTTCCCTCTGATAGCCTTGCCTTCATATGAACACCCTGAATGCCCTCTAAATCTGTCCTTAATGTTTCTCTTTTCCTTGTTATTTCTTAGGGTCAGTCGTTCAATAGAAGTTGATACAAAGCAAAACCAAAACAAATTCTGCAACTGAGCAAGGGCTCGGGAATTACCACTTTCCTTTTTCCCTCCTGTTATCTATGTCTCCACTCCGTAACGCTACATGTATTTAAGCTGCCAATAAAATAACACAACAGGCAGTCCAGGGACTGAAACAGATACCATCAAGTCTGCCCAGAATGAAGCTTGACCTAAAGCATCAAAATTGATAACAACAGAAGGTTTTCAACTATGCAATTATCTATTATCTCTCTCTCTTCCTTGAAAAAAAAATAAATAGGCATTTTAGAGTATTTGGGGGTTTTTCTTTTCCCCAGCATAAGCTCTCTCTCTCTTCTTATGTCCAGTCCTATTTATGTCCAGGTAACATCTTTAAAAGTCTGCAATAAGGATTAGAAAGATTTTGTTCTGTTCTTAGAAGAGCTCCAAGCAGAACCTAGTTCTTTTCAGGAGAATTCTAATCTTAGAAGAAATCTAAGTTCTGAAACATAGAATTTTAGCTTCCAGAATTCCCATGGCGCCAAACTGCACTAAGAGTGCCCGCTTAGGCTAATGAAAGAAAAGAGGGTTTTTCATAATACTTAGCAGTAGAAATATTTTTACTAAAAAAAACCAAAACCCAAACAAACAACAAAAACCCCAAACCCATCAACTGCACAGAAATACACTTGAAATCGTACTAAATGTTATAAGCTTATTAAAATAAATAAAATGAAAAGCCTGTGATAGCATGCTATGAAGCCTGTTAAGAGAACAAAACATCTTATACCATCGGAATAACTTTTTGACTACTTATTGGTGAAACTTATTTTCACCAGTTATTAAAAGCTTTCAGCAGTTAGTTGCCTCTAACAATTGTGTTATGGAAAAAAAAATAAAATGAGAAAAAATTCATATAATTAAGGTGTTCCAGATGATAAAACTCACTGGCAATTCTTTCCGTGATTCAGTTACTTATTGACATAAAATGCTTATTAGAGATATGAACCATCAGATAAGACAGCTTGCCACGTGTCTTAGTACTAAAACTTTACTGATTTATAAGATAGTCCTGCTTCAGTTCCCCTCCTGTTTTATGGTCTTATAGATGTCACTAGAACATGGTACTGGGCAAGAAAAGGCCACAGCACATAATCAATCACTGCCTCCTCATACTCATGAGGTTACATAAGTGAAAGACAGAAACATTACCTCCATTATAACTCTGGTTTTTTCTTACATATTACAAACATTCCAGATATCGAGCAGCTGTGGAAGTTGTTTTTATTTTTGTTCTCTTCACATTACACACTTTATGAAACAGCTCCCATTATTTTCTCTCCATTGTCCTCCCAACAAAACATCCCTCTTAATGAAAGAAGTACTGTTTCCAGAAATGATGAAGTTGCCAAAACTGAAACGTAATTAAAAGTAGCAAAGGAAATCTAAACAAATACATTGTTCCAACTCCTCAAACTGCAGAAATGAACAGAGAAAAAGGAACATAAGAGTTCTTTAACTCTTGAGTGTTAAAAGTGTCAAAGTGTCAAAGATGAGACATAAAGTGAATGTTCATTTAGCATTTAAAAAGTGTTACCATGCTGACAAGGGCAGCTAAGACAGAATGGCTGGTGACTATCAGAACAACTCTATTCCATCAAACTGCAAACAATATTCAAAGATTTTTGCTTTCTAAAATTGGAAGAAACCACTTCCAAAGACTCATGCTTATTCTGTATCCCTAGTGTAGCTCACAAACCTTAATTTTCACTTCACAATAGTTATGTGGAAGAGGGAGTTGTGCATTGGAACTGCAGCATCACAAGAACAAACATTTGATGCTATCTTAGTACTTAGCACAAACTTTCTTTTGTCCAAGGAACAACAGTTATTCACCTATCTTTTGTTAAACCCACAGGACTTGAGAAAATCCAGAACTGAACCGAGTTTGCTACCGCTCCTGTTAGAAAAATGCTACTGATATCACAGGGGGTGGTATCTGAAGTATTGTAATATTAAAACTGTATAGAAAATGCCAGCTGAAAAGATTTTAATACCAGATACTGCTTGAAACAAAGTTCTTCCTTGTACTATGAAAGATAATGTCAACACGTTAACATATGTAAAAATACAACCCTAATGGAGAGTTTCAAGACATGTTAATTTTGAATTTTTACTTGAATATTCTTAAACACACAATTTTTGGCCAATTCTCATACTTTATATAGACAAAATAGGTGTGTTTGCTGAGGAGGACATAGAAGTATCTTTTCTCTATGAAAGAGTAAGTTTGCTTCTAAGAGAAATACCCTNGCTCTCTCCAACTCCCTGAAAGGAGGGTGTAGCCAGGGGGGGTGTCTGTCTCTTCTCCCAAGTCCCAGGCGATGGGACAAGAGGAAATGGCCTCAAGTTGCCCCAGGGGAGGTTCAGATTGGAGATGAGGAAAAATGTTTCCACGGAAAGGGTTATCAAGCCTTGGGATTCCCTGCCCAGGGCAGTGGTTGAGGCCCCATCCCTGGAGGGATTGAAAAGCCGGGTTGACCTAGTGCTTAGAGACATGGTTTAGCGATGGTTTTTATCAGAGTGAGGTTGATGGTTGGACTGGATGATCTTACAGGTCTCTTTCAACCTGGACAATTCTATGAAATATTTTTTTTTGTTTAGCCAAGAAATACTAGCATCTCTAATTTGTCGAGATACTTGGAATGTCCTGCAATTCTAAGAGCACATTAACAAACTTACCTTCCTAACATCTGAGCTTTTAGGTTCTGTGGTCCAGGTGATGATTCGAGACACAGCTAACCTAGTTTCACTTGAATTTACAAAATCTCCTGGATCCATCTGTTGTGCAAGAGTCTCTATGTATTTAAGGATTGCGACTTTGACCTGCAAAGAGAAATGGAGTCAGGTGGACAATAAAAATGGTGTGCTGCAAAAACAAGCGTGCTCACAGAGTAAAGTGCTCTTTCCCTAAAATAAAGATATTTTTTTTTCCAATTAAACTAAATATCTTTTCAGTATTGATATAAAACTCTACACAACAAATCAATGTACAAACACTTCAAGAAGGCAGTTATTCCACTGAAATTCAAATATTAATAGAAATCCTAGATTTCACTGGTAGCAACTAAAAGATACACAGATCATTGCATATGAAGATGCTTATATTTAACAAAAAGAAAACCAAAGTACTCAGAATTTCTAAGAATATTCAGGATTTTAAAGAATTATCCAGAATTAAGAGTTTTTTTCTAGTATTAAAATGAACACCATCTGATGAACCAATAACCAGCTCCTATTAGTTCCTACCATGTAGTTAACACTCAGCATTCTTTTATAAAACACCAGCCTTCAGCAATCACTATCTTTGGGGATAAGCCACATGAATCCTCCCATTAAATATTAAAAAGCTATGGAATACAATTTCTACAGAAGACTTAGAAGGGGTTACCTACACACTTTCCCTTTGAAGATATTTGGAAGAGAGAGACATGGATTTACCAGGAGGACAGAAAAGCTGCTTTACTCCCTCATTTATCTGAGCATCGTTCTCCTACTCCGCTAACTCCCTCTACTCCTTACGTAGAACCTCTGTTTCATACATCTTCGACTCAGCCCCTCTCAAGTTTCTCCCAAACTCCACCACCGCACAGCTTTGGGCAAAGGTCTATTATGCCTCTATCTCCCTTAAATATTTATCTCCTCAACTCCTGCTGCTCCAGAGATTCGACACCCAACTCATCAACAGAAGCCGTGGACATTTATTTAGGCCACTCATTTGACGGAGCTGCTTTTATTTCCATCATGAATTACAGCAAACCAGAAATACCTACCAGGAGGGAGACACCTACATCCACCATAACCAGAAAGAAAAACGTTCTGGTTGTATTTTTAATTGTTCATGGCTTATAGCACAACTGTTCCAAACAAAGCTATTTAGAAATTTCCCTTGGTCATCAAAACTTGCAAGCTATTAAAAACTCAAGATACACTAAGTGACACAGACATTAATGATAGCTGATATATGTAGACTAATAACAAATACTTCGCTTTCACAGCAGCTGTTAAAGCTCAACTTCTCCAAAGTTATACAACAAGAAACAGCTGAAGGCTTTCTTATCATGCAGATCAGTATCAACAACTGCAGTAAAACCCACACTATTTGCTAGATTCTTTAATGACAAAAAAAACCCCAACCCACAAACATCTCCACAGCAATAAACCTTAGGCTACACGGCTTTCCAAATACAAAGTAATCAAGTTAAAATTTCTAGCTTACCAAGTGAAACCATTACAACAGCACTATGTTTCATTGTTTATGGTTTAAATATATATAATGTCACATCTTAAAGAAAAACCACTGTTAAGAACTGTACACTTAGAACGCCCAGAGGCATTTTCTCTCAAACAAAAAATTTGGGAGTACTTTATCTCAGTATTAGTTAGTGCTTAAACTAGTCCCCCAGAGTATATCGCACAGACTTCTGGAAAGATGGAGGTTCTCAGGAGACAGAAGAGCACTGAACAGAGGATGAATGGAGAGAGTTTGTACTAATAAATCTTTCCACAATGAGACACATACCCAAAGCTAAATTTGACTGCTATCTTCAAAGTAAGTGTTTTTCACTAATTGCTTTGGAGAGGAGAAATTCTGGAAGGGGTACCTCTCCATGATCAAACACAATGAGACAGCATTATTACGATAAAAAAACCACCCTGAAATAAACTCTGTAATAGCAACAAATCTATTTATGATGTATTTTTACCACTATTTCCAGTAAGTATGTACAGAGTTGAGATTTAGAAATAAAAGGTCTAACATAGTCCTCTTCAACAATCCATTTAATCTGAGAGGAGGTAAACAATTTTTGACTGCCATGGAAGTAGCTCTAGGAATTCTTACAGTGAATACTTGCTGTTAATTTGAAACCACTGTCTAAGAAGTTGTTCAATACTGTCCTGACCCTCTTTGTACTGTTCTAGAATGAATTTATTGTACTTTTGCTGAACTATTAACACTGAGATATTTTACCTATAGTGCATATTAACACAGACAGACTACTTTTTTTTTTTAAGAATACCCTGTTGTAGTGAGCTGAAATATAGATCAAGCCACAATTAGCGCTATTACTCACAAAAAAACCAGATTAGACTGGATAATTAGATAAATTAGATAAATTTTATTAGATAAGATAGATAGATTAGATTAGATAAATGGAACTGAAGTGCTTCATAAATATCTTTCACAGATAATGAAATTATAAATTCTGGCACAACAGGAAGTGCAACTACCTCCAGCGATTCAGGATATATTGCTACAAAGTCAGTGCCAGAAGGCAAACTGCTTTCCTGTCCTGTGAAAAATTTGAGATTCACAGAGTTTCATTTGCTGCATCATGGTAAGACAAAAGAAACATTTCACATAATAGGATAAAAGAAAAAAAAAAATTTGAGAGAGGAATGAGATAAGCTGCTTTATTTAAACAACAAAAACCTCTGTCTCTTAGTGTTTTCCTGGGTTATCTGTCCTTAAGTTACTGGATGCTTAGGAGTGACTGCCTCTGCCATTATTTAACCAAATGACTACAATATACACTAAAAATCAATTTTGAAGGGCGCTCTCATGTCTGTGAATCTGTGTCAAAGAGTGGTTGGGGTTTTTTAATCCCGAAATTTTAATCTGGACTGTGAAAAAAAAAAAAAATAATCTTCTGACCAACTGCAGCAAAAGCCTCTGTCAAGAAATCAGTATATGCAAAGGAAAGAAGCCTTCAGAAGATGGCAACCAACTTTGGTCACAGCGTTTAAATCAGTTCCTCACTGAGTGGGAGCTGTTCTGACATTCAACCTGAGAAAAATGGAAGTGATGATTTGAAGTGTACTTCAGGACAACACCTACCCCTTAGTTCTGCACCTGCGAAAATAAGCTGAAGAGATTACATCCCTATAAAATTTGACTCCTGTGCCCATCCATCCATTTGACCAAAATAGATACATGCATCTGGCACTTCTAAACTCTTGATTCAGCAGTTCGTCACACCTACATATAAAATTATAGCAGAAGAAAGTACGATAGATACAGCAAAACGCACTGTGCTGCATCCCCCATGGGTTAGGTCAGTAAAGTTGAATCTTCTCTGCGTTTGGTCCTCGTACTGGCTAGCTACCCAGATCCACCTCTGTGGCCACTCCAAAGGCTTGGCTGACATTGTCCAATACAGCCGTGTTTGTAAGTGTAAAAACAACCATGACAGCTTATTCTAAAAGATTGTTATTATTGACTACAAGAAAAACAGAGGGAAGCCATTTGTAGAAGAGAAACCTTCCACGGAGCAAATTTCTGATCTATCATCCCTTCTTATATCTGAACCATCTTTACGGATGCTGAAAATCCTTGGTCTGCTTTTTCTTGTCACAGTGAATGCTGTTTCTCAGAATACCTAGCCCAAAGGCACATTCTGCAACAAAATAATCATTTATCAGAGTAAGAATAAAAGCTGAAGACTTCAAGAAATGAAGTAGCACCCTAGGATTGTCAATTAATCTGTTAAGACACCTGGGTGCATTGAGGATGGAACTTAGAGGAAGTATTCAAGAATGTGGATATTAAATAGATACTTCTGCAATTTATGTTCAATAACTTTACTGTCTGGGTCCTGAAGCTGTAGTTACCTCATAAAGATCGAAGTAGGGGGTAGATACCACTCTCTTTTGGAGAAAAGCTTACCTTCTCTTAAATAAGCTACATACTTTACTGTCCCAAAAACTCATATTAAATACTCTTGATGTTATTTCAAACTAACAGGTATTCTTCCATGGAGGTAGTTTTTACCAAAATCTTGATTTCAGAAGTCTCTCTCAAATACTGGAAACTATTTTCAGAATGTATTCCCATTAAGTGTTTCAGATTTCTTAATTCCTTCTAGGTCAATATTCTTGAACTTAGCCCCAACCCAGCCTAGAAAGAGTCCATGTCTCATTCCAAATCTAGACTCTCAACTTCGAAATATGATCGACATGGGTTTACCAGCTATACTACCGTATGGAAAAAAAAAGAATCTCAAACATCAAATTCACCTTTCTTGGGGAGCAAAACCAAGTAAAACAAAACCAAGCCAAATTTGTTCCAAGGATTCATTTAAACAACAAACTGATTTTTACTACCTCATTTGCTGTCTTCAATAAATGACAGCAGTCCCTTTTTAACACAGCTCTACGAAGCAACAGTGGTCAACGTATCAACTGTCCTCAAAAGCTTAAAAATATAAGTTTTACTGTATTGTAGACAAAAAAGGCATATTCATGTGACTTCAGGTTCAACGTAACTTAGGAAAAGTCATATTCTTGTGCAGTATCAAACTGTATAAATATATTTCGTGCAAGATAGAGCAGAAAATGCCAGTTATCATATGCTTGTTATTTCCCCATTTACATCACTTGTAAATCTTCTTAGGATTTGATGCATTTATCCTAAAATCAACTCTCTTGGGAATTGTAAATGTACTACAGAACACATTTTGACTTCTCAGTTATACTGGCAGGGCTACAGACTACAGATTCTTACGTAAAAATGTGTGTAATCATAAAGCTACACACTGCTTTCAGAAAAGTGTACCACAAAGGGAGCTGATTTTTAATATAGTAAAACTCCAAGTTCATATTAGTATTAAAATAATTCAAATTAATTCAAGGCCTATCAGGCTGAACCCAGGAGAAAAAAATACATACGAACTAGGAAAACAGGATTGGGAAATCACAAACATAAAATTAGAAAAGACTTGATAGAGTGAGTTTGCATAACCAGCTTAATGTTAGGCGGGCACATTTTTGTTGCTCATTTTCGCTGTACTGTGGTTTTATTAGATCTCTCTTGCAGCAAACATTTTCATACTAGTGTAATGTTTAAAATTGAACATCTGCATGCTTAATGTTTCTCGCAGAGGTTAGTAGCAGCATACGAATGCATTCAAATATAAATTATTGGAAACACTGTAAGAGTTTGACATAGGGTTAAGAATAAAGACAATAATTCAGACAAAAACCTTGGAGCTCCAAAAAGAGCGAAGCTGGTCCTGTAGTGCTGGCTTGACTGTCTGAAAGTTTACAAAAACAAAATCCACTAATTGAAAACTTTTTTTTTTTTTAAACCATAACAAAAAATAAAAATCCAAATTCAAATATCAAGACAAGCAATCGTCTATCAATGAAGATTTTTGTTTGCAATGCAAGCTTGAAAAGTCTTACCTTTAGGCTAGGTGTTTGGGTCTGGTCAACAGTAAATCTCATTAAAATACTGAACTGGAGGTCATTTGGAAAAGATTCCCTGTAAAACAAACATAGCAAATCGTGTTAAGTTATGGGAAATTTTATTTTAATAACCTGTTGAGAGGCACTGAAGTCCTCACTCTTTTCAGTAAAGCTCTAGTATCTCTAAAAGAAAAAAAAAATTCTACCAGCTTTGTTTGTATTTTATCCGTCTTTCAGAAACATTCACTTAGCATGTAAAGGCCAAAATTTAAGAAATTCATTTTTTGAGGCAATTATAGCTAAAAGAGGTAATTCCAGTAATAAGGAATGATATAATAGCAACAGGGTAGTATTCTGATTTTAAATCTATGCAATCCTCAAATTAACATACGGTAGAACTATTCAAGGTATGCACCACACCCCTCCTGCAAGCTCCTCTGAACCCTCCAGTTCCACCCTGCTCTCCCACATTGCACACTCTGGGTATGACCCTCAAGGGCTCTGCTGCAGCAGTAAAAAAAAAGAGGCATAGTAGGTGCTATTCCTTCTGTCCTCGCAACACACACCATAGCCTTCCCCAGATTTCACAGCAGATCTGCCATGTGAATAGGTTCAGCAGACATCTAGACCACTTAGACTGTCCAGCACTGCAGAGACTGGAGGCTGAGAAGCAGGTCCCAGAGCCCCTTTAACTCTACTTAAAAACCTGGCTTTTATTTGGAGATAAAACTGGCCAGGGATTGGCAGCTCTGATGGCCCCCAAAATCATGTAAGATCATTTTGGAATCAGGCTATTGGTGAAGTCTGGGGAGAGTGGAATGAAGACAGAAAGCAAATCCATTATGGGTGTAACTCCTTAAAAGCCTGCTGACACTCAGATAAACATTGCAACAATATTTTTATATCAAAATAAAGAAGCTCAAACGCAAGCGCTGCATCGCTGAACAGAAGGCAAGACAACAAAATTACACGGCTCAGATGCCCATTTTTGAATCAGATAAGCAGTATCATATTAATTGTTCAGCATTAAGGACTAAACCAAACCCTTTAAACCAAGAACCATTTAGGAAACCAAAATGCTTAAGCAACGAGGTTTACTGAAGTTTCACCATCTGTTATTAGCTCTGCATTTTTCCTAGAACCTCACAGCACACTAAGAAAAAACCCAAGAACTTGGAAGTAGCATGGATTTTTTTTAGTAGGTTTGAATTTTTTTAGTGATTTTTTATTTTTTTTTTAAAGAACTCATTACCTTGTGACATCAAGCGCCTTCTGAACTTTTGCTTGTACAGACCCAAGCAAATCGGCACCCATTTTTTTCAAGAGCTGTGTCAGCAGTACAAACAGCCAGTCCTGCAGATCTTCTTTATGGACCTGGATGAAGTCCACCAGTGTCTCCAAAAACATACTGAACACCTAAAAGGCAGAAGAAGATGGAAAGAGGGTAGGATGGGGCAAAAGAGGAAGTGACGCTGACTGACGTATGCTGAACTTACAAACGAAGAAAGCAGTAAGGGAACCAGAGGCAGAGAAAGGCAAGTGTTTTGCAGCCAAGCAGGAAAAAAAAGAAAAGAAAAGAAAATAAATCTGTCTTGCTTTTTCATTGGATTTTGATACAAGAGTATATTGGAAATATTAGCCGACTTCTGTAGAAGTTTGACCATTAGGTATTCCATGCAGTTTCATCAAGAAAAGAAATGCTTACTGTGATGGCTGGCGCAACCTCAATTTTTTTTAATAAAACTTTTTTTTTTGTTATTTTTACCCTTTCAAGCTTTCTCATTAAGCTGATTTGACATATTCCTTGAAGACTACAAAACCCCTTTCTCTCTCAAAGAAAAATAGCTCCTACAATTATTTAGCAAAGTATTGATTGTAAATATCTGCATTACTTAATCCTGTGAAATCATGAAAGCTGGCCAATTCCTTTGCATAAAATATTTGTGGAACAGAACAAAATCCTTCTGCTGTTGCAGGTATCCAAACACTGAATTATTCACCAGAGCAGGGAAAAAAGCTGCAATACATTTCAGCCTGGCAGGTGTTTAAAACAAGGAAGTACTTTTGTCTTTTCAGAAACGTATTGGCTATTGTGTTCTTTTCAACAAATAATGTGGAATACAATAAATAAAAATAACGTTGAGAAGACCGCATTCATTCAAAAAATGACGTTGATTATTCTAAGTATAGTAACCTCAGCACTCAGACCAGGAAAAAGGGGCTTTTTGGAGAGAAAGGCATGACAAATCACTTTGTCTAAACAGCCTTTTTTGTATCTCACTAGCCTTATGTTTTTCTCAAGACTTACGGTGAAATTAGGATGTATATGCTCTACACCAGTGGGGCCCATGGGTTTCCCACTTCTTTGCCAAGAAAAATGGGTGTTTGGGCTGAAAATGCTACCTTCTCAACTGATCCTCTGGGGACAGAAGCAGAAGTACTGGTGTGACACAAAGAGGGTTGGCAAGATGTTGCCTCCTGAGTATTTAACGCCACGGGTACAAGGTTGGCAATAGCTGCTGCAGAGGAAGGGCTGGAACCCCACATCCTCCTGGAGCTGACCTGGCTTCTCATAAGGCCAAATTCCTCTGCTGCCTCCGAGAGTGGATGGTCCCAACCTGTGATCATACCTCACAGGGCTGCAGAAACCAGTCCACGCGGGTGGGCTTTCTTCCACAGCACTGATGGAGTACGGAGGAGATGGAGCATGCCGCTGCATGCCTTCATCGCTGAGGAAATCACATCTCTTTTCATGTTGATAATCAAGCCAGGTTAAGCAAATTCACATCATAAAGTGAAAAAAAAAAAAAATCCATACACGTATCTTTAAAAGAAATGACTCAAGATTTACATTAGAAATAAATAAAAAAAAAAAAATTCAGATTCTTTCAGGATCTCAGAAAGACCAGGGAGAATCTTTTGATAGATATCTGTCTTAGCAATTTTATTTCTTTTTACAATTTTCAGTGTAGTTTGCTCCAAAAGAGTCCTAATGGGGTTTATGTTCAGTAGGATTTGTATTGTTCTGTTTCTAACTCCCCTGCTATGTGTCTAGATTTGTATTCAAGTCTGAGGTTTAAAAATTACCCTCCCAGTAGTGAGAAGAAATTTTTACGCTCAGGATTGGAAACGTATTCTGTATTCAATTTACTACCCTGTGGATGCACAACTAGTGGGTATGATTATAAGACCTAGGCAAAACCAAACCAAGGAATAATTTCCATATTGTAAATCTTTGGATTTCACAGCCCTAAAATAAAGGGAAAATACACTGGACTTAGGCAAATAACAAAAGAAACCCCAAACATTCTGGTGCTAAAAAGATTACACAGGGGTCTTACAATTTTATCCAAACCCCTTCAAATTAAACAATATAGCTCAGCAGAATTTAAGATCTGTACCTGTTTCTTCAAGTTTGCAGACCCTGACACACACGTCTTTTATTAAAACGTGCAAGCTGAACAAACTTGTTACAACCTTTTGTTTGATGGAGTAATGTGGACTTATGATACTTTAAACACATAAAGTGGTTTAAATTGAAATCATTATGAATCACTACGGGAAAAGAACTCTAAAGATCCTGTGCCAATGTTTTAGCTGTTAAAAATACACATAACTGAGGATTCAATTTTCTTTTCAAGCTTTGTTTGATTTTAGGTTTACCACAGTGAATGTCTGGAGAACGCTCAAATAAAATGAGTCATTTTGTTGTATTTTAAAAAAAGAAGAATCACACCACCTTGTCTTTGGCCAAAGCATGAACAATTTAAGAAGGCTGTAAGAGCATTTAAGGTAAAGGATGAATTTGGAATGGAAAATGGAACTCAACCACCTATATATGCTGAACAATGTATGTGGGCACTGCAATTTTCTGCAGTTTCCATTTTTATGATGGAAATTAAAATTCTGAAATCAAGCATCTAAAGTTGAAGTTTTTAATAATTTGATAGTGGAAAAAATAAACAGATATGAAACTAATCGTAAGCGATCTACCTGTAAAGTGAATTATTTCAGATGTGCCAACCACCACAATATAAAGCAGGAATGCATAACCAAACAATGTCAGTTCATTAGTAGATAAAGCACATCTCGAAACTTTACCACACAGTTTACAGAACTGTATATAGCATTTTATGATTGCAAAAGGCTTGACACTGCATGAACTCTTTGGGGAAGAAAAATAGAGAAAAAAGGGTTAATTGCACATTCATGCAAGTAAGGTTAGGCTTCCAACAAATATTGAACCAACTTACTCTCTAAAGAGAGTTCCAACACAGGGGACAGCATGCAAAACGAAACAAAAACAAAACAAAACGAAACAAACAACAAAAAAAGGGAAAAAGATAAAAACACACAAATTAGTGGCCATCGATACAAAGTTCCTGTATGGAATATAAAACAAAATAAAACAAAAAAAGGTATTTCGAAACTTTTATGATAAATTTAATAATTTTATTGGGATACCCAATGTATGTAAAAGTTAACACTTGGCATATCCTTCAAATCATTGTCCCATTTGCTCCTCCAAATGATATTACTCTCTTTTTCTAAGCAATTCCCTACATCCAGCTATCATGTTAAAGCAAACCTTTAAAAAAAAAAGTGATGACAGAATAATTCCGACAGACACTTAAAAAGAGTCTAAGATGAGATTTGTGTAGCCGTATGTGTGTGATATAAAATTCACAGCTCATGAACTGTTAACACCTAAAGGATCCTTGTGATAATATATGGATAAATATTAATAGTTTTGCAATACCAAAAAGCAGGCAAGGTTTCGGTGACTGGAAGAGGTGTACCACACGTGCTATAACACAAGGCAAATGTTTGAAATCAAACCAGCATTATTTTATGTCAGAACACCCAGTAAACAATCAACTAGAATAATTAAATGTAACGTTCCTAAATGCTTAATGAAAAGATAAAATGCTCTTCAGACGCATAAAACGGAATTTCGGAACATTTTCGTTCATTTGGAACTGGCTCCCCCACTACAAAAAAGACCTCCAGAATAGTTCTGATATATGCATAGCTGCAACATTAATTAATACCAGAACAAGCAAAATTAAACCATGCTGCTATTCACAATTTTGCCATTACTTCATTTCAAAACCAGTAGTATCTCAACATTTAATTTTCTTTCCTTTTCTGACTTAACTGTTTGGTTGGGTTTTTTTGAACAACTTTAGTATCACATTGCTTGTGTGCAGTGCAAGTTTCTTCCAAAATACACCATGTCACAGACAGCAGCTAAGTCACTTTTTCCAGCAGGAAAAGTAAGGAGGACAGATGAACACTAAGTTAACCCGTCAAGACTTCTCAAGGAAGACTTAAAATGATGCAAAACGTATTGCATAATCGAAGTAATTTTTCAGAATTCTGCTGGGAAAAGCCAGTACTTCTGAACTAACTACTTTGCTATGAATTTTTCTGGGTTATCGTTTTATCAATTCTGAAATATGGGCACAAAGTGGGACATGTTATAGTGAACAAAGGCGACAGTTTCTTCCAAACAAGCCTGTAATTCAACAAAATATAAGGTTACATGTTTTTTTACGTGATACCATTATAACCTTTATTCAGCTCCTAACTTACCTGCCATCCTTTTACTGTGGGAAATTACTGCATTTATCAAGCTGTACTAGTAACCCACCTCCCACAACAACTGTAAAAATACTATCAAGCGAAGTAATTCAGTTAAAAAGATTTCAACGGTTTTAGAAAACAAAAGGCTTATTCTCCTTGTTTTATCATCCATACTGGGTCTTTACCTACGTAAAAGCGAATAAAACACGGCATTTTCTTTTATACCGAAGTACCGTCTCCACCTTATTTACTGAATAGCAGAAATGATGTAAAAATTACTCAACAGTCTCAACTGTCAGCCTATGAAATTCGAGGAAGACATCATAAGCTATGATAATACAAAATACCTTGGAAAATCAATAGGTACACATCGGTATACTTCAGACTCAGCATGTATGATTTAGCCCACTCTCTTAATGATTCAAATAACTGCACCAGACTTGTTTGTTTCTACTTGAGAGAAAACTAACTCCTGTTGAAGTGGCCTCTGTAAACAACACAACCTCTTAAAATACTTACAAATTTTGAGCACAAACTGTTGAACTATTTCAATGCATTTTAGATTAAACTAACCAATATTTCAATCAACCTGCGAAAAAGGTGGGAAATTATCCTGTTCAAAATTGCAAATTAAATGGATTGAAAATCCGATACCGTTAACTGCTTATGGAATACAGTTCATCAAGTTCTTAGATGTGCAAATATCGCTAACACATTTCACCACAACTTTTCAAATGTGTTTTGAAACATGTACTGAAAGCAAGAAAAACCTAAACGTACCTTACTGTGAGGATCAGCAAACATTCTTGTGAAGATTTCACACAACCTTTTCAACTCAACACGACTGTCAAAGTGACAACAATACATTAGTCAGCACTACCAGAACACTAATGCATAGTCATCAGTGAAATCAACTGTAATTACTGAATCAAATCATCTAATAAACCAAGTAGAGAAAAGCATTTTGTTTAGGACATGGATAAAAACGTTATAGAATTTGTCTAAAATGAGACTGTCAAACTGGAAATCTCTCTTTCAACTAATGCATATACTATTCTATACTACTATAACAGACCATATAATGAAAAAGGTGTTCTTAGCAGTAAACCATTTCTTCTTAATAAACACCCAGTAAATAAAAAGAATAATAAATTATAAATCAAAGAAAGGCCTTCCATCAATACTAGAGGCAAGCACTTTAGGAATTTTTTGTACTGCAAGAATCCTCTCTTGATTTTAACTTCCATTGCTTAAATTGAGCTTTTCAAACAGGTCCTACACACTAGTGGCCAGAAGTGACAATAACTTCTTCATTCCTTCCCCCATCTTACTCTCACAGACACACACCGTGCTTTCCCTCTCCTCTGCGTTTGGAACATTAGCCTCCTTTTTCTGCTTCCCTTGCCTCCTCTCCAACTCTGAAATAACACATTTCTCCTATTAACAAGTCTTCTTACCTTAAAGTTCTCTGGTTCTTTAATAAGTTTTGCAGGCCTAAAAGGCCTTCTTTTCTCTCTGACCAGTTGGAGCTGGCACAGCGATTTAGGACTTCAGCCACATCTTCTGTCTGTCTCATATACGTTGGTATGCTTCCATTCCTAGAGCTATAGGACCTTTCTGAACAGGCACTTGATGCGTCACTGTTGGCATCATCATCCGAGTACATCCCATAGGACTCGTATCTTCTCCGCACGGGCTTCTTCTATTGTAGAGAAACACCCCACATTAGTGCTGATCTTCAAGGCAACAACATACAGACCCATAATCAGTAGAAAGACCAACAGTTCAAATACCCAGTGTGACCCTTAATCCCTGGAGTGATGAATGGCTCCAACTGTTCAGCAGGTCAAACCAAGTTAATAAAGATACTTTAAAGAAGTATGGCTCGCGTAGTATTCCAAACATAAAAAGCAAATGCAGAGAAGACATATGTTTAATGAAATGTTCAACTTAAGGTTTACTTGTAAAAATCCATAAAATTGCATGATAGGGTGTCACATAAGTCACATAGAGACTATATTGAAAGTTAGTTATTTCACTTAATAGCTTTATATACGTTACAGAATCAGGTCTAAGAATCAGGTCTAAAGCCACATATTCTATCATTTTAACTTACTTTGTATCAAGCATGTTAATAACAAAATACTAAACTATTGAAGAAGGAAAATAGTTTCTATACCTTAGTCCGTATGTCTCCTAAGAGCTGTTAGCAGTAAATTATTGAAAAGAAACAGAAATTGAGAACAGGAAGGTAAGGCATAGCAGTATTGTGACTATTAAACTACCTGCCACTGGAAAACACATCGTCTTACTGTAAATTTTGTTCTTAGCTCTCTCTATCTAACTAGCATACAGTGGATTGCCAAGAAGCAGTTTGCTAAGTTTCCACTGCCAGGGAAATATTAGATATCACCTGCTGGCTGGTCACAAAGACAACTCTGTCAAAATCTTTGTCTTGCACAGTGACATTTGAGTATGAAGACTTAGCAATTGACTGCATGCGTTATCTAAGTATGAAACCTTCATTTAAACTTTGTTTTCCCATCAACTTCCCATCACTGTCTTTATCTTCACTACAATATCTAAATTTTGTCTTTGCAACAATTACTACAGCAATGTCCTACAAAAAAAACTTAGTTACATAATGCAAAACCCCCAATCCCCTAAAAACAAAAGCAAGCCAAACAAAACAAAACACAACATGCCAAAGGTCAGAGGAAAAAAATAAATTAATGCTCTTTATCCTAAAAGGAAAAGCACACACCTCCGCAAAATAACTTTGCCATTCAAATCCTGGAGTTGAAACTAGTAGTTAAAAATTCAGTTTCATGACATACTTCAAAGCAGCAGTAGCAAAAGTGATTGTTTTCTCCTTAATTACCATTGCCATTTGCACAGGGTTATCATTTTTGACTGCAGAATAACTTAAAGGATACCGCAATACAAACCAGTCAATACGTCATGTAACAAGCAAGCTTACTGTCAATGGAACAAGCACACATACATTTGGAAGGGAAAAATCACAAATACGTCAGCATTTTTGAAAAGGGTCACCGTAAGTAAAAAAATAAAATTAAGGTCATAGATTCTGAAATGCCAAGGACTGTGCTAAAGTAAAAGGTATAAAAATATGTAAAGATCACCATATAGCAGCATTTCATGCATCTTGTATTCAAACCAGACCTTAGCCAAAAGAATGATACCCCTTTGGCTTGTGCAGTATTATAACTGGCCAAGTATTTTTCATATCATAAAAATAGTAATACAATCCAGAATATCTTTGATTTTTATATTACATCTGTCAGGACTCTGCACTCTACCTTTTAAAAACACTGTTTGAGGGGGAGGTTGAGTCTATGACAAAACAAGAAGCGTGTTCATAACCAGATTTCCATCTAAATGGAAGCTATTTGGACAGGACAGTCTGTACATTTAGAGGCATGCAAATACTGTAATAATAAAATGTAGCTTTTCTTGATACTTCTTTGCAATGACAGATTCCAGCTAAAAACATACAAACTAATTTCTAACATTTCTAGAAGCATCATGCTATTTTGGATGTAGGTAATATAGAACAGTTTCGATGAACAAATTTTATGGCTTCAACAAAGCAGGACACATTCAAGCCTGAAGAGCAGTCATTGGAAGCATGAGTTTCTCCTCAATTTATATTCTTACTACATACTTTGCCCAGCTAAATTTGAATAAGCTATGAAGCTGCTAAAAGTACTAAAGATACTCTTCATGTAGTACCAACGTAGATAAATCTACACACAGGCTTTCAAATTACAGCCAGAAACCTTTCACGTTCCATGAACTGTTTTTCTATTGTTCCCTATTCCAAAATCCAGAGTGACTTCCAGGTTACTGACAAGCATTCCCCATCAATGCTGAAAACTTTTGGCATGTTTGCAGTATCAGAAAGGAGAAAAAACACTCAATGTCACCATGACATCTTAAGGTAAGATTTCACAGATACCCTGATCTCTATGCCAGTGAAGGCACACAAATTTTAAACTAGCATGCCAAGAAGACAGTATTAACCAAGAAATCAATAAATCACCAGACTAAGAACATGACAGAGTTCTTCAGATTATTTTCCTTTGAGATTTTGTTTCTCTCTATCCAATAATATCTGGCTATAATTAAATTTTTTAGAGTCGAATTTGTAGGTTTTTACCAGTTTCCCAAATAATCTTTTTGTTAAACCCCAGCAATAACAAATTCCTTAAAGTGTTCTGATAACTAGATAATAGGTACTTACAAATATTTAATGATATGCAAATAGTATACAATACCCATTAAAAATGTATCTGATTCATAGCACCAGTACTTGAAATTAATTGAAGATTTTAGCTTCCTGATGTAAATGTCAAAATAGGAAAGTGCACGATGTTTTCACAGTTTGGCTAACCGGGACAGGGAGGTACAGGAACCAAACCCACCCTTTTAAAGGACAGTAAAGGTTAAGAAAGAGAATGGCATAACCAGTTTTAAATTCAGTGTGACACCTTGAGAAGAAAAGACAACAAAACCTAAACTTATGAAATGCTGCCTGGCAAGCCATCGGCTTCTCTCCTCAGCATCAATCTCATGTTGTCAGATGGAACAACCTCAAACGGAACCCGGGCTTACAATAAGCAGAGTGCTTTAGCTGTCAGCATTCCCAGCTCTGACAAGCCTTCAACCTATCCAGGAGTTTGTGGGAAACTGCTGGTTAGCGCTACCTGCTCGAGTGGCTCCTGACTCCAACACACCCGTCCAAGACTATTTCCTGTCTGCCCTGGAGAAACATGCATTCCTCAGAAGTGAAAACTTCTCTGGTAAACAATAATTCAAATATTTTGCAGCTCTAGCGATTCAGCTTCTCCTTTTTTTCCCCCCATCCAGAAGCCAATCAAATAACGAACGACAAGTTCTTTTGCGTGGTTTAATGTATAGGTACCAAACATTTTTAAGAGACTGTATCCTACAGGAGTGAAGGGCGAGGTTCTTACCAAAGCATCTGCTACTGCCTCTTCCACGTCAGAACCTGTGTTGAGAACTCGCATAGCACTAACTGACGATGACAATCTACTCGACTGGCTAATTCCAAAGCCGGTACCTGTTACAACAACAAGGAAAAGGAATATAAAGAATTCAGTCAGAATAGCAAGGTGGGACATTAATACGACACTCATGTGAAAAAAAACCCAAGCAGAAGAAAAGCATTTGCTTAACATTTCTAATGAATTATATAGTGGCTAAAATACTGGTTATTTTCATTCTGAAGTCTTTAGTGGTGCAGCAAAAAGTAAGAAATGAAGTAAAAAAAGAGAGTGATATACAAACATTTTATTCCAATGTCACAGGGAAAAAACCAACAAAACACTGGTTTTATCTGAAAGAACCTTTCAATTTGTTTTTTTATATTTATGTCTTCTTCATTTTGGGTTTTTGTTTTCATTTAAAAAGAAAGCAAATACAACAGGATGGCTATCGAGAACGCTGATTAGAAAACTACATGCATAAAGAATGCTCTACAAATACTGAAAAATGGAAAACTAAAAAAGTTCTTCTGCAAGTAAAAATAAAATGATTGTGGTTAAGGAAGAAAAGGATTAACATTGGAAGGTGGGGGTGGAGACAAAATCTAGCAACATAAAGACATCTATCTGGATTACTGAAACCACAAAACTCAAATTAATATAAATAATGCTTTTTAAAACCGAACTATGAGAATAGCCAAGTGGGTGGGGAAAAAATAAATCCAGGATGACTGCACAGATGACAGCAAAGTGTACTCATCCTTCACCTGTAGCCCCATAAGCATCAGGAGCGTAGAGAGCACCAGTGGATCTGGAGTGATGTCTGGAAGCTGCAATAACAGGATCATATAAACCCTATCTATCACCACGGAATCAAAGCGTGGCAATAGTTGCTTAGATGAACAAGAGAATATTTAATCAAAAAGATCCAGCTTTAGCACAAGAAACTGAATATTACACAGAAGGATAAAGCTTCAGAGCAGTTTTTTTGATTATATAGAATTATGTAGATTTACGAACACTGGACATTTCATGCGTGATTTTTTTAATTTAAAATTTTAAGAGCAGATTAAAAGCAAATATGTTTAAGTTCAAAGAGGAAACAATGCATAGACACACACGCGTGCGCACACACACACCTCAGAATCCTCAGAAATACCTAGAAAGTTCCACTGATACTGGTCTTCCATTGTAGACTTAACTCAATTCTACGTGCTCGTGCCAATGCCAGAGCTCACGTACCAAACGTTATCTGCAAGAAGTGACTCCTGCACAAACTTACCACGTCAGCAGCTGCCAATTTTTATAAACTTGAGTTCTTGCCTACGTGCAGGCAAGTCAAATTCAGTTAAAACACACCACTATGTAGATGAAAGGTAAATTTCTTCAATTTTAATTAAAAGTTTAAAATGCCATTATCATTTTGTATCTGTACTGTTTTCTTTAAATAAATAAAATGTGAAAATAAAGTATTTATGTAAGTTACTATAGCTCACTAAGATTCTTTAAAGTTACAGAAAGTGGGAACCAAAGGATCCTTAAGGACTTTTGAATAAAATCGAGTACTCTCCTCCTCCTGGCACTTGTATAAAACTTGTCTTTTACATATTCTAAAGACCTTACATCACCATTGCTACTGTTTTCCTTCTTAAATCAAGTAATTTTAAATTCAAAGTCTTTTAAAATTATTCATCTTCAATCCACTTGTTAGGATTTTACAGCCATGTAAATGAAACTGGTTTTGACAATTTTAAAATTCAAATGTCCACCTACAGTGACACAAATCCTGGATATAATTTTATGATTTTAATAAATCACGTAATTTTATGATATATAATTTTATGATTTAATATACAATTATAATAGATAACATACAATTATAAAAGAACTGTATTTTACACCTTTTGGATAAATAAATAGAAACCAGGAACCAAATGAATCATTCTTTACTCTGATTAACACAGACAATTTAAGAGTCTGATTTGAATCAAATAACCCTGACATGGACCAAATCACATTTAGGGCAAGCACACGACCTTAACCTGAATGAACTCCAAAACAATCCTAAATCTTACAAAGGTCCCAGAAACAACGTTGTGTTTTTTCCAATATAAAGTCCTCTACTCCCTACATCACTCACAGCCACGTATTTAATTTCCAACTAAACCTGCACAAAGCTGTTTAGCAAGGGAATTTCATTTTGCAAATACTGCTTTGTGGAGTACTTGGTTCTTCAGAAAGTATGTCTCAGCATGGAAAAGGAGACAGGACAGAGGATGTCAAAACACAGGTATCAAAGCTAAGAGAGCTTTAAGTACAAGCAATAACAAGATAAACCTTTCTATTGCTTGTCATCAACAAGCCCTGAAAATTAAAGGGACCATTAAAAATTCAAACTTTAGGCATATAATTCCAAATAACCTGTTCCCACATTTCAAATGTGCTGGACAAATTTTTAAGACAGTGAAAGAAAGTACTATATTGGATCCAACATACCTCACTCCACAGCATATTTTCAAGAATATTCTTTGTATCCTTCAAATTGCAGGTACTGTGCAAATATTTACTTCTGTTGTTTCATTTTTTAAAAGATGAATCAAAATAAGATTTCAAATGGACTCAAAATAACAGAATTTCTTAGCTAAAATATGGAAATTATACTAGCCTGATAAATACTGATAATACAGAGAAGTAGGCACTGCCATATAAATTACAAATCACTTGCTTCTCATAGTGGCTGTAATCTTATACTGAGATGTGAGATTACATAAACACTTCATACCAATGTATAGAGAGAAGCAATTATGGAGCATTTGGGTCATTTTATGCCCCAAAGGGGTTAGCATTTGCAAGCAAAAATTCCTGTGCTGAGAATCAGATGTAATACAAATTACATTCCCTCATCTGGCCCCACGTAACAGGTACAAGCCCAGAGCTGAAGCTGCCTTATTTCATCTTCCACTTATATCCTTGAAAAACAGTGAATTTAGTATTTGTCATAGACGTTAATAGCATCCTGTAAGACAAAACTGGTCCAACAAAACACTGAATGACATAAGAAATCATTCAAATAAGCCATTCTAGAAAGACTCCTAGGAATCCTCATTTATTCCAGGTAGAGCCACTTTTTTTTGTTTTTAAACACTGAATTCCTATACATACTTCTTTGCATTTTCTGTGCTATCAGACAATTCAACCTATTCTATCTGTATAACTACTTGTTTCAATTTCTAAATACAAAAATTAAACTCCATCAATAAAAATCAAACCTCAAGTAGCATCCGACCCATCTCATGGTATTAGTTTAATACAGGTTTCTTAAGATAACAAGCATTTGACCCCATATAAAATGTAAATCAGATCTTGCATGCACGCAATTGAAGCCAAGCTGTAAGGCAGCAAAACCAGCACAAAGATCTGGAAAATACCCCCGTTTTTAAAAGAAAAGCACATATGTGCGTACTACACGACAGTCTGCCAGCTGTGTTTTACTACAAGATACAAGTTTACTAATGGGTCCTGCATAATGTCTACTTCTAACTTAATTTCCCAATTAAAAAGCATCTGGGCAAATTAGCATTAGTTATTGAAACAGCTTTAATTCAATTAATCTGTACTTTCCCAACACAACCATGGCTGACAGGAAGCATACTGCCTTAACAGACCTCAACAGACCTCCAGTGCTAATTAGGAGTACAGCTGGGTGCCTCAATTTGAGATAGAAACCAGCTATTTACTATTTTCAGACCATGTTTAAGAGGGAGTATTACAATTCCTTCACTGTAAGCAACACTTGACCATACACAGACAAAAAAAAAAAGAGGCATACATACTCAGACAAATGGTAACACCAAAAAGGATCAGTTTCAGATACAATCTTACAGAGACAGTACTGTACTACCAAACAATGAAAAAAACCTCTCCAACCAACACGTAAAAGACTTTTATCAAATTTTACTACCAGATTTGTAGTAACCTTGACTAGGATACATGGAAATGAGAAGCTTCCCTAATCCTTAGCCAACAGCACGTTAAAATAATTATAAGCTAATGTTCCTATGCCTTATTGACTCTTCAGAAAGAGACAACAGATTGACAATCTTGAAAAAGAATGTTAAATATCGGGGCCAGTAAGCTGAAACACTAAGTGAAAACAAAACTTTTGCTTACAGTAGCCCTGAAAATGACGACTCAACATGGCTATGGACGTGTGAATGTTAAGTTTCAATGCCTCTCTTCTTCCCTAGGTAACACCACCTGCTTCTTCAATTCCTTATTGCTTGTTCTACGTAGGTTACAAGTAACTTCAGAACTGTGCTTCGGTTCATCCACTTATATAAGGATATTGCTACTGGCCCTTTCCATTTTCTAAAAATGGTTCCTTACCTTCCCCATCATCTTTACCTGCTTTAACAGCAGTAAGTTAAAATGGTTACTATTCTTTCACATCGCACAGAGATGACAGTACAGCTAAGGAGACATAACAGGAGGCATATTTTCTTCTTATACACCAAAATACACATTGACTAGGAAGCAATTTTGAAGAGTGGCAGACCCCAGCTGCTGAGTCAAGGAAAGGCAGAGGATGACAGCCCCACTCCATTACTTGCTCCAGCTGGTCTGTGAGAAACAGCTTATCTAACTGCACCCACGCAACGAGTGCTGTAATCAAATGAGAAACACATCATCTCAAAAAAACTTTCCAAAAGCAGAATTGCCCTTTCAAAAAAGCCTATCTAGGCACTGCCAATCACACACCTCTCCAGACTTGGCATTTGAGGTAAGACTAAAACTAGCAAAGCATTTCTTTTTCAAGTGTGCAACCCATTCACACATCGGTCAACTCTCCACGGAGGTAAGCGCTGAGTGAGTCAAAGGAAGGGAAAATAATGGTGGCTGGCTACAAGCTAAATGAAGGAGGCACGGATTCGTTAGGTGCACGTAACGAAGGGCAAAGACAGCCATGCACAACAAGGGGCTCCGAGTACTTACCAAGGGGTGGAAAAGAGCGGACAGGGCTCGTGTCCCTGCTACTTTCACGGCTGGCCTCCCGACTGCACCCCTGACTCACACTAGGCCGAGGAATGCGGCTGCCTCGTGCTAGTATGATTCAGGGTACAGACAAACAGCAGCACAGAAGGGAGAAGACATAAGAAAAGTTGCAGTTTTAATGCAATTCTGTTTTGCAGTTAAGACCAAAGACCTATTTCTACGACAAGACACTGGCGACTACGTGGTACTGTAAGTCGTAACTGTTGCCACACATTTTCTCTGTGACTGCGTGGGATTACACTAACTGTAGCCAGTTCAACAACATCATTTCTTTAAACAAATAAAAACGGGAGTTTTATAATCTCTTTACAGAGTGGCTGAAAAATCTCTTGAAAAGGGACAGAGAGGAAACAAGCAATGAAAAATATGACCGGAGTATTGATTCCGAGTTTGTGCTCAAGATCAAGTTAATCAACAGTAACGCAAATGAAGAAAACCACAGCTTTCCAGAGAAGGAAAACATAAAATTAACGCAGCTAAGGTAAAAATCAAAATATATTAAAAAGAACAGCAATACCATTAAAATAAACTGATACTATTTAATAATACTGTTTGTAATAAAGTGGATTGCACTGATTACACCGACTAAGCGTGTATTGTGAGGTTTAAGGGGTAGGACATTCATTTTTGTATCACAGAAGGACACACATGCATGCACACGTACACAGGAGACACGCAAAAATAATGGAGAAAATCTTCTCAAAATGGTATCACACTTTCATTCGAAGGACGTGGGTATTTTGGAGGTGGGGATAAGAAGTGAAATTAGAGAAGAAGGAAGAAAGGGAGGTAAGGAAAAGAACAACTACTGCATTCTGACAGAAAAAAAATCAATGTTTCGGCTTAAATTTAAAACTGTCTTGTATATCAAAGACAAGCCTCAGAAATTTAGATTTTTATCAATATGTGTTCTAATTTTATCATCCACCTATAGCTAAACGCAAGCTGTAGATATCCAGCACTTAAAGTAAGAAGGGCTTTAAAGAAAGCAAGAGTTACCCAGTGATTCTTACCTACTGACAATCTAGAAGGACTAGCTTCTCTACTGCACCCCTGACTTCGTGGGATTTTGCTTCGTTTTTGTGCAGCTGCAGGATTCACTAACACTCTTTGAACTCCTGTGTTCATAGTGGAAAGTGTGGTTGTTGTCAAAACTCTTCCTGGGGACCCAGATCTACTGCCAGCTGAAGGCAAAAGGAATAAACGTAAGTAACAGCACAGAATGATAAACAACCATGGTTAAAAAGAAAAAAATAAAAAAAAATGCTTTAAGTTAGTAGGAAAATGGTGGTAGATCGAAATGGGCTGGAAAAACTTCTAAGGTAAAAATGTGAAATAGAAGACCTTGTTCCAGGTTCTTACAGCACTACATACAAGGTAAGTAAAATTATCAATGCAAGGAAGCACTTGGCATGGTATTTAGTACTAAATATTCTAAAGAAATCATAAATAATATTTCTAGTCTTCAACAACACTTCCAACGTCCTTAACACGAACACTGGTGTGTTCCTTTTTTTTTAAATCTACCTAGTCTCACTAATCTATTCTCACTAATCTCACTAGTCTCACTAATTCTATTAAAAAAAGAAAACAAGAACTGCTAGAAAGCTAAAGGCAGCAACTTTGAACTAGTGATTTCATAATTATCCCAGCTCTTCCAGTACAACCTATGTTATAACAAAGTAACATTTAAACTTGTCTCCCTTGCTTTTAAAAGCATGGAGTCTTCAAGCACTACTCTCTGAGAAGTTAAATGTCACTGAAGACAATTAAATTACTCATATTCATTTCTGTGGTGGTTACCCCACAAATCCAAAGAAGATCTTTGATCAGTTTTAAACAAACTAAAAAACTGAGCAAGACATATTTAAGTGTCTTATATTCTTATTAATCAAAACTGTACATTACAAAGTACTACAGACGTTCAACACACTGTACTCGCTACCAGAAACTGGTCACTGATCCCCAGTTCTTATATTTCAGTAACAGAAAATTTAAGTTCTGTGCTTCAACAAAGACTCCATTCTTCTCTAGTTATAACCAATTTATACCACCAGTTGACATATTGTTTCCAGCTGCAGAATTCAAGAAGTTTGACCAAATAAAAAAACAAAACAGAACTTGAACCACAGGTTAAATACACACAGATACAAACCTTTCATTAACCTTTTAAAAATAACCAGGTAACTGTATGACCACAGCTATGCTATCAGATCTACAGAATTAACATGCAACATCTCACATGAGTTTCATGAGTTACTTGTCATGAGGCACATTTAAAAAAAGATACGGTTTGATTAAAGCTTGACTATATGGAAAAAGAAACAAAATCCCCAACAAAATAAAACATATGCTGGGTGGGAGGGAGAGACTAAAACAATGTACCATGCATATACTTTCAGACTCATTGTTTGAATTCAAACTTGAAATGATTATTTTAGCAAAATCCCTTTTCCAAACTATGGACCTATTCAGCAGAAATGATAAATAAAATATTACACAGCCTGGAAAAAACAAGCATAAGCTCTATAGCAAAAAAAAGAATAGGCACGTCTATAAAACTTCTGTGGTCTGCAAAACTTAAGGGTTTGACATCTCAAGGTATTTCAACTTAGACCTGGTATTACTATGCCTTCTTCCTAGCCGCCACTATTTTACATCTCTTTAAAACAATGAAAACATTGTAAAAGTTTTCACCGTGCTGGAGACTTTTAGAATATTTTCTTCAGTAAGTCAAAAACCTGAAAAACTCATTCTTCTCAGAATATACAGAAGAAATGCAACCCCTCATGCCAATACTTGATCTTTCACTATCTGACCTGCAAAGTGTACCACTCTAATGTAAATAAACCAAATGAAGCTTTATATCCTGAAAATATTATGCTAATAATTATATATAAGAGCTAATAAACAGCACTGGCATGCTGCTGTCAGTACCACCACCAGTAGTAGATTGAAGTGAAGTGAATGATGAAGGAAGGATTACTAAAAGAGAATTTCAAAATGACAAAAAACTACCATCTCTACAGCCTTCTAACTAAGAATTACATCCAATTAGTTAAGTGCAGCATAGGAAAACAAAAAAAAAGTGAGCCAGAATTTCTGCTGAATAGGGTCCTTAAATGAGATATGTCAAACAGGTGATCAAACAATGACGTATACACAAATTCTGTAGACTCTTACCACCAATGGGGTTAGCAGACTGTGATCCTGAACAAGTGTAAAGGCAGGATTAGGGTAGGGGTTTATAATCCATGAAGAGGGAGGGAGCAGAGCAGATTTTAAAAATGGATGGCAAATGGAAATAAGAAAGCTTTAGTCATTTCACACAGGAAAAAAAAAAGCCACAAGGGGGTTATGCTAAAGCAGTGCTTTTAAGTAGCTTCCACAGTTGAAGAATTGAACTCAGATGCTATGTACAAAGCAGATGAAGCAAAGCTGCACAAGCAAATTACAATTCTTCAGCTTTCTAACCAACGACTGGATAATACTGAAGAATTAAATTTCAATTAAACATGAAACTGTAGCCCTCATATTACTTTAAAAGAATATTACATTGCCAAAAAAGTTCAAGAAATTCAACAGCTGAACAAAAAATTACACACAAGGCCAAAACAACTTTATTCTGAGACAGACAGTAAAGGAACTGAGCTGCAGGTGCGGTGGATGACAAAAAATAAACCTCACAATGGCACAACTGAAAAGACTTGCATAGAATTTCAGGTTTTCCTCTTTAAAATTCATATGAAGTATAAAAGCAGGAATTTGTTTCCATCCAGAGATTGAATTCTTTTTCTCTGAACAAAGATTGCAACGTAAATTTTAGCACACCTTGCTGAATTACCTGCCAGCCAAACCGGAAGGAAGAGGAAAAAAATAGAACTATTTTTTTCCATAGATAAGAATAAACAATGAGCTATGGATTTTATATGCATTTATTTTATGCTACAATTTAAAAATAGAAGAGGAAGAGTAAAGGGCTTCTAAAACCCCCAAAAAGTATCTTTTGTAAAGCATTCAAATCTGCAAGTCTTTCATAAAATGGTTTTTGAACAAAAGTGCTAAGTAGTTGTAACCCTAAATGTACAAAAGCATCTGTGTTGTACCAGTTTTTTAAAAAATAAAAGCTTAAATCAAATATGAAGCTATTCTCCCACTATAAGCTGGAGAACTAAAACAAGCCCCTGTATGGAAAGATCAAGCATCTCGCTGCCCACAATGCTGTGAAAATTTTCAATTGCATAAAGAAGCTTCACCCAAATAGCTGGCATATAGTGCCTGACAATTCTCCTTCCCCTGTCCATTTGTATTTGCCCTGTTTATCTTCCTTAAAACATCTCAGAATTCTTGTTCTCCCCCACTGACAGGTTATAATGAGCTCTCTGAAGCCATCGGGTCTGAACAGAAGTAGTAATAAAAGGCTGGAAAGATGCATTCATGCATTTAATTTTCCACATATCATCACATGTAGACAAATCTAGTTATTTCAGTATCAATTCAACTTATCTCTTTAGGCATTAATACTGTGCCAAAAATGAATTCTCTTGGGTAAAACCTGCCATTATTAGTAAAAAGAAACTGAAAAAGCTTCGGTTTGTTTCCCTGAATATACAGTCAGTTTAATTAATATTATATGATGATGATCACCATAAAAGTGTTATATTGCTACCTAAATTTAACACCTCCCCCAAACAGTTTCTCAAACACCTTAATGTTTTAAGAATTTATCCAATCTATTCAAAATACGAAGGCGTTTTCAACAAGCTTATTTCAGCACATCCCTAATACTAAGAGTGTTACAGATACTGTTTACAGCTTTTTGTAAAGGGAAAAAGTGAATTGATGGGACTGTTACCTCCTCTGCTCCTCAAATTATTAATCCAAATATTCTTTACTTATGATCTTAATACTGAAAACATGAAACAAGTTATGTACAACCTTGTCACAGCCAATAACTAGAGTTGATTTTCAAGCTCTCATTCCCCAAACACTTGTGGGATTAGAGCATGGTCAAACCAAAAAACTACCTAAGAGAACTTCTGTTATTGGATTTTATTATTTTGTATTTATCTACTCTGATTTTTTGAAAGTTTTATTTCACAAAACCTGCAAGCATTGGATCAGGTTTGATCCAACCATATTTGCTGGAAAATGAAGTAATGCAAAACTGAATGGGAAGTACTCTAACAGGAAAAAAAAAAGCCCCAAAACTATGTGTTTTTTTATCCTCTAAAGTAATTCTATTTATGATAAATGCAGTCATTGCTATGAAGGTAAAAGCTTTTCCCATTAAACACAGAATTAAGGGTTTCTATTAAAAGAAAGTGGATACAGTCACTGATCGCAAAATAATTGTACTGGAAAATTTTAAACCTGATCATTTACTGGGTTTATTAATGTCAGACCTCAAACTATAGGACTGGTTATCTTATTATAATTTTATGGTTAATATGTCTTCCTTTCACTAATTTCACTGCATCCCACTTAATTAGACAAATACGGGAATCTGAAAACACTTAGTCAGAAGATGTCTGTTGGAGACATCAGATGTGTGAAAAAATTGCTGTAGGTCAGCCAGTACCAAAGAGCGTCAGGTAATCGAGGCTTTTTAATTAATGACAGAGTTCTCACCTAGATTGGACATTTTGCATTTGCTTTGGTTTCTAAACACACATAGAAAATTACTGCGGATTAGCTGATCTAGAATAAGTTGCTTATTTTAACCCTTTGATTCAATACAAGCTAAGTAACAGATTATAAAGTTAGGGTTTAGTATTTTTACTCCAAAGAAGAGTTAAATAAAGGTAACAGATGTAATACAAAAAAAGAAAAAAAGGAATATATATATCCAAGAGTTAGAGCAGAACCCAGCTTAAAATGAAAATAGATATTTCTGGCTGAAAGTAAGACTTTGAAAAATTAGGTTTTGCAGGTAACACTGAAGACACCGTTCAGCCTACCCATTCTTCTTTATTACATATCCATGTGTCTTATGTGACTGACACAGAAGTTTACCGGTCTTTCATGTTGGGCAGGTCAGAAAGGGGGGGAAAAGAATGTTGAGAAGTTATAACTGAAGACAGAACTTAAGGGTAGATTTCATTTCCTGTTACATTCTCTAATTTAATTGGCAAACTAAGACCTAACCTAGTATTTTGTCCATAGAAAAACAACATGAATTAGAAAAGCATGCAAATACCACTGATCCAAAACACTGAAAAAAATACCTTCATTTTGGTCTGGCGATGATGAACCTAAGGCACAGAACAACAACTCAGTATGTAGTTTTTTTTTAAAATTAACTTTGACTGTAGCCATTGGTCAATGAATATTTGCTTAAGCATTTGGCCTCTTTATCAGGTATAACTGACAAACAGAAAATACATACGCTGAGACTGTGACACCACTTTGGTTCTACTGCGTCCTCTGGAATCAGTTTTAGAACTTCCAATACCAACAGAAGGCGTTGAGAGCTTTGTTCGTACACGACCTGTAAAAGAAAAGGCACTAAATCAGTTTTTCACAGTAATGTATAAAGCGAAGCATCAGCAGCATTTACTAACGGTTTCTGTAGATAGAAAAGAAGCGTAAAACTTAACTCAATTGGTGAAAATTCATTTGGGATAATTAGTAGAAATTTGAACACCTTAAAGGACTTAATGGTTGAGGAATCAAAATACTTCTCCTCTGATGCTACGTGTTTTAGTAGCCAATTGACACATTATCATTTAAACACCCTGAACTAGCTAGCTAGTTCTTGCTTCCTACATAAACAATTTGATTATATGAGGGTGGTGAGGCACTGGAACAGGTTGCCCAGAGAAGCTGTGGCTGCCCCATCCCTGGAGGGGTTCAAGGCCAGGCTGGATGGGGCTTTGAGCCACCTGGTCTGGTGGGAGGTGTCCCTGCCCAGGGCAGGGGGGTTGGAACTCCATGATCTTTAAGGTCCCTTCCAACCCGAACCATTCTATGATACTTAAAAAAGGTGAGTTAATTAAATAAAATAGGCAATGCGTATGCTAACATTGCTGTACCAGGTACGGCCTTCTCATGATTACATTTGGTTGTAATTCTACTTTTGCTGTCCTAAAACTACAAAAATTATGGTGACTATTTTTTGAATACGGTTCTGAGGTTTTTTCCTAACTTGACTCCCCTTTTTAGAAATCTAAACGCTATCTTTCCTATAACTGAAGATTCTATTTTCCTGGCCACAGTCATGTAGACTTCTACAGGATTTCCCAAGCCCCTTACAGCCTTTTGCAAAGGCCAAGTACACTTAAGTACTTCCCAGTGACAACACGATATAAGGAAATATTACTCTCCTCAACAGACAGAAGAGCTGAGGAAGAGACAGAGGAAACTGAGTATCTACAACTAAAACTACAGAATTACTTCTCTCTAGAATGTGAAACCATCTTGGGTTTAGGTTAAACTTTTCTGCATTATTAGCCATATTCCTTGTAACAGACAGAATTTACAGTGAAATTACAAAAGAAAGGAAGACCCCAGTTGGATGAATTATAGGTTCGTATGAAAGATTATTCATATAAGAAAATAGCAGAGTTGTGTACTACATTCCCTCAGCCAACCTCTCAAACAACCGAAAAATGAAACAAAAGCCAAAACCATGCTAACCGTAACTCCTATAAGTTGGAAGAACAAAACTCAAAAAGCTTACACAGGGTCGATCTAGCTCAACAATAATCCACTTTTAAAAACTGCATAATTAAAATATTTTCTAGACATATAGAGTCAACATTTGACCCAGAAGAATTAGGTACACAGACTGGTATTTAGTTCTAGCCTCTTTAGGCTTTCCACAGCAGAAATTTGGAGACCAACCAAGACAATATTATTCATCCAAGTAGAGGGAATTGCCGTAGATGAGTGTCTATAAGAAGAGAACCAGGATAAAGGGGGTTATTCACTAAACTATTAGAAAACAATGTTCTAGCAAGAACGGTTAGATTAACTAGTCCAAACTCTACTAGTTATCCCCGTGCAATGGCAATGTTTTCCCACTGAGTGCCGCGAGACTTCAAAGCATGTAACTGCATTCAGAATTTGGCCCAAACACCTAGGAATACAGAGTGCCACTATTGCAATACTACGTTAAATTATCACTTGGAACCTGGTTCAATTTTATTGAGGTAAAAACCCAGTTTGTATTTGTGAGGCAAATGAGCTGTTAACTCACTTGGAGTCTCTACATCCATTCACTAATGACAGGTTTAAATGTTAATAGCATATTGACAATGAATTCCCAAGTCTCAAAGAGATGAGTAATAGTAGCACCTGCTTCCCACAGCGTGAACATACTTGATGAAATATTCTGTGACAAGATTCACTTTAAAAAAATAAATGCAAAATTATAAAGCTCCTGCGTTTTCACACTAAAAATGTTAAGCGATGACACTTGTACTGCAGATGAGTACTTGAGAATTAAAATAAAAGCAAAGGAATTTTAAAAATACTACATGACAACCAAGTATTAGATGCATAAGCTATCTGGAGTTATGAACCTCCACAAAAACCCAGAAAGACCGTATTCTACTTTTAAAGCTTAATTTGTATCAATGAAGATATGAAGCTGAAAATATTAGCTCATCTAACAAAATATTTTCTTACCATCTTCAGAAGCTGTTCCTAAACAGAAAAAATAATAAAATACATGATATTCCAAACAGTACTGTTTCTCTCCAATTCTTTTTTGAGATTACTCTTAATCTTGACAAATTTTATCAAGTCAAGAGGGCTAAAGCTTTTGTATTGCAGCTCCATTATTGAACTGAAGCCAAATTATCAAGAAACATCCATACTGTACTGTTACTGATTCACAAGAAAACACAGTATATAGGTAGCACTGCCTTCCAAACTTGTTACAAAACCACCAAAAAGAAAAAAAAAGAAAAAAATTAAATAAATGAGGTCAGTCAACAAAATGACATACACAGATCAAAACAGATATTAAAAATATTTTAGCGTGAGCTCATCTGAAAATACAAAACATACTATTATAAATTATCTCAGAGAAAAACACAGGGGCAGTGTTTCCCATACTGGACAGTGAGAACTTGATAAGAACTGCCAGCAAGGAGGATTTCTCTGAATTAAGTCCCTGATTACTCTTAAGATCTACATGCACAAGATCAAATTTTGCTCGGAGAACCGGAAGTAATATGAGCTTGCTGAAATCAGATCACACTGGAACAAGTATGCCAAGCTTAACAAGGCTTAATTATGGTAAAATGAGAGTTGGACAAATCTTTTTACTGACATCAGTACCTAGGAATTGATAGGAAGCTATCTAAACAGCAGTCCTTCCTCTAAGCTCCTTTGAAACAAATCTGATTATGGAATGAAATACATACTAGTAGGGATAAACACATTAAATGTCTAAAATAAATAAATATCAAAGGGTATTTCCATTTTTGTTTTCACTTTGCTGTTTCTACCTTGTAAGAGAACTCTAATGACTAAAATGTCTGTTAGTGCCTTTTGCTAGCCTGAACCTCACTTTCTCAGAAAATCTGGCCAGGGCTTTCTCATATTATACTATCTTCACAGCACTATTTTTAAAAACTTCTTTAAAATAATTAATGCAGTGTGAATTTCAGTGCTTCTTCATAAAAAAAAAAGTTACAACACTGTATGTAGAAGCACCCCGAAGTTTTCCAGATCAAGTTTGTCAGCCTATAAAAAAAAAATTCCAAAACCTTAACTACTCCCCCCCAAATCCAACTTTCTTCCAGAGTTGGATCTTAGAAGGCAGGTTCTATGCAACACCTAAGCCAGGCTAACAGCTAGATGCTCCTAAAAGGGATGTTCCTGCTTCTCCTTCCTCTCTGCCCTTGTGCTACCCCTGGCTTGGATGGCTAGAGACTCACAGTCAGCTCCAAAAACTACAGAGCAGAATACTATTCACTTCTGTTTTACAAAATCAGTTTTCTAGAGTTTGTTCACCTACAGTGGTTGATAATGAAGGATTACAAGGGACTAGTGAAAGAATTGGTAGACACATGTGGCCAAGATTAGTGGGAAAAGGAAAAATTATTAGTTCCTCCTGGTGGCAATTAGATCAGACCAGCTGTTTCATACAGCTACAGCTGGAGAGCTAAGCTGTGTCCCTTCTGTTTCACACATCACCCCTACAGATATCCTCTAGGAAAAAACAAAACCTTGTTACTGTGATCAATTGTGTAGTACTTCCCCTACTATTCTTAAATAGATGTGTGGGACACCATTAGAAAAAAAAAAAAAAATCCTGTACCTGTGGCCCCTAAGAACCTTTATTGCTGGTGACAATGTGCAAAAGCTCAAGGTTAAGTGTTTAGCACTGACAGTTATAAATAAATCTTATTATATGCAATATAAGGAAATCTGATGTGGAAACAAACAAACACACTACTATCCTTAAAAAAATAAACACCCTAATTTTATTCAAGCAGGCTTGCCATCTGCAATACTTAAAAATGATTCAAATTCTTCCAGAAAGTATCCTCGGGAAAGTGATTATCTGTGCTTTAAAATGATTCAAGATTCTGCGTTTTAGAGATCTACCTTCTTACTGTTTTCCTTTCTACGAAAAATATCCCCAGCTTTGCTTCCAGTAAACTACTCATTCTTCGAAACCTGTACTGTTAATAAACACATGACAAGAATTATTAAATAAGTAGCGAACATAACTGACTTGTTACGTGTCCCCCAGCAATAAATTAGAACTAGGATTATCAGGCTTCAAGCTGGGACTCTGTCACTTTATGATCACGGAAGTATGACTTCACACACACCTGAAACAGACAACTGCTGTGAGAAGTCCGATTCTCAACTGCTTTGCAGGCAGGGTAAAAATATATGTCAACTCCCTCCATGTGTTTAATACAGTGAATTAAGAAAAAGTAAGGGCTAAAACAGCTGGGTAAGCTATTTGGTAAGCTATTTTAACAGGTAGGTCATGTTAACAAACTATTCTTTACTAAGAATTAGGGGTTGGACTAGAAGATCTCTGAAGGTCCTTTCCCAACCCCTACTCTTCTGTGATTCGATGAAAATTACATTGTATTACAGGATTTACAGGCACTTAAAATTATGTAGCTAGATACATAGATTTAGATAGAGTAGTTTTGAAAGAGAAGATTTTAGTTCTATTTTTAAAAAAATCCTTAATTATGTGGTCAAACATCTCCTGCTCTCCCACTGCTCTTCTGCCAAGTAGTCAAAAAATTCGACTTTACAGGTAAAACTATGAGACACAATTGAACTAGAGCTAATTAAAAAAGCATGTATTGACTACAGAATGGCACTGTAATTAATAGAGCTTTTTAAAAAAAAATAATGGAGTAATATCCAATTTCTGATAAAGCTTCTGCTGCTGATACAGATCAATCATCAAAAACATTGATAAACACAGCAATAACACAACACAAATATTAAGACAGCAAGATTACATAGGGGTTAATCAAAACAGCATAGTATTTTGTTAATAAACAGACAAATATATTAAACATCAATAATTTTACTTAAAAGGCACTTTATTAAATATTTAATAGAATTAGAGGACAGACTAAACAATTTCTTACCATCCATCTTGTCAGAAGTATCCTCTTTGTTGAAAAAGCAGGCAAAGAAACATGGAAAACTTAGTGTGTTAGAATAAAGGTGTTCACAGCAGAGTCATAAAACATTAATTAAGGAAAACACATTAATATTAAATACAGCAGACATGTTTATCTAATTCATGCACATATAAGTTACCTTAAGTACAGCTGATTTCTCAGCCCAAGGTACAAAATTACAGAACGGGGTACAAGTACCCTGCATAGAAATGTTTAATCTCTCCATATTACTCAGATCTGAGCAAACCCTTACAGTAAAATATTTATAAACTATTTCATATTTGTTGTCAACAGTTACTGAAGCATCAGTACATATCATTAACTAAGCTGCAGTAATCTATTTCATATGAAATCTGCTACTGAGTATGAAGCCCCACCTGGGGTAAGGGACAGGAGGGAAAAAGACATCACAATAAAGACAAAGGACAAACAGGAGAAAGCTCCACTCTGGTTTAAAAGCATTAAAAATTTACCGGTTCAGTTGGAAGGTAGCGCACACGTATTCTGACAGTACCAATCAAAATTAAAATATTTAGTGTGGGACATATATAATTACAGCTCAAGTCTCCTCAAAAAGGACATTAATATTTCAGGATGTCAAAGATAGTCAACATTTAGAATAACTCAAGTAGGGAATGTCTTCCTGCTTTGAGTACAGTCTTAAAAAAACAACATAAATGAGCAAGCAAGAGTTCTTTTATTAATAATAAAAAGGGAATAAATGGGTGGGGCCAATTATAGATTGCTGCTTTCATGAATTTGTGGTCCTCCAAGGCTCTAAATTTGGCAGCTGTTTAAGCAAAAGGTGATGTTTCTCTGCAAGTAAGGGTGAAAATAAATTCAAGCTCCAGGAGACAGTATTAAGTTACTTTGGTAGTGACTGCAACACCTGAGAAGATGTGGAAAGCACCACAGAAATACAGTAGCATTTTCTAGGCATTTCAGTACCACAATCAGCATTATGTCAACAATTCTGTCATTCAAGTTGCCATATTTGGATTTAGGATAAACAACTGTCTTAAAACAAAGGGAGAGGAGAAATTTACATGTTAGCCCATTTTCTGAAACGTGGCTTAGATTTACACCCCATTCATTTTAATGTTTATTTTTGAAAACTAAATTTTGAGGTGGATTCCATGGTTAATCCCTAGCCGAACACACAACAGTCACTCTCTCCACACAGGTAAGAGAGGACAGCTGTGTCATTTAAATTACCTTAGCACTATTAAAAAACTGTTAGGAGAATAAGCCAAGATCAATCAAGCAGTACTGCTTTTCCAAGACTGTAAACAAACCTTGGTCTCCTTGACTATCACTGCCCTTCATTCATTTGTAATAGGATTTATATACATTGCTAGTATCACGTTATTTTGCCATTTCAAACCACCATTGTATTCTCCTCCACAACTGATCGCATCTGCTAGCAAGGCAAAGCTTTCTAACAACTCAAATCCTTTAAAAGAATACGACCTGGCCTTATTATTCATTCCTCTCTCCACTCCAACTCACCAAATCTATAAACTACAAAGAGAATAAGCTATTTATTTCTGTTATTTTCCAGCATAAAACCACCACTATTTACTCTCCTGGAAACCTCTGTGCCTTTCTCAAGCCTTGCTTACAAAATTCTGGGCATGAATAACATTGCTTAAAATGTTCTGAAAGCAAATCAGTTCTACAATCAAGAGCTGATTCTTTGTGAAACTTTTAAGACCAAAGCAGTCCCTTCCTATCAGCAGTGTGAAGAACACAGATTAACAGAGAGAGATTTCTCTTCGTTTTCTGTTAGATGTTCTTTTTCCTTCTACCAGCATGCTCTGTGTCACTTTGGCTTCTCACAATAGCTGACCTCCAACTTTGTCTGAGGTTCAGAACATGTCCCATTGCGCACCAAAACACACCAGGCAATACTCTGGTCTTGGAGAATAATCATCCCACCTCTTTCAGGCTTTTAAGCATCAAGTTAGGAGGAACTGAGAATTCCTCCAGTGATAACCACAAGTGCATCTCCTCCACCAAGCAAAGTGAGCAGCCTTACTTTGGTGCCCACTTGCTCCCCAGCAGGTTCTCTGATTTTTTCCCCCTGGGAGCACTAGAGGGAGCCCACACCCAAATTTACTACTTCAAGAAGCAAGTATTCCTTCTAATCAGCCAGCATTGCTCACCCTCAAACTTATTCCTAAAATCAATGGCATTCAACCCATTTCAAGTAGGCCCTGATAAAAAAAGAATAATTTAAAATAGCTTTTAACTTAAATTTTGACTTAAAAAAGCACAACCAAAAGCTTTGAAAACCATAGCCTAAGTGTATCCTAACAGCTCCCCAAATGCAAGGTGAATCAGAAGAATTGTATAGTCTCTCTGACTCTCTTGCAATCATCTCCAGCAATGCTGACATTAGGACATGCCTCCTTGGTGATCTCACCTGGCCCAAACTGAGAAGAAAAAAACTAACAGTTTTGTGAACACTAAACCTCACTTCCCCCATTGCTGTCCCTGCAGTATCGATAACCTAAAAAGAACAAAAACATGCCCATTTTCTTCTACCCTCCCCACTTTGTGGGGGTTCTAGCATCTACCACCGCACTTTTCTGCACTCTTATCATTTGTAGCACCTTATGTCTAACACCAAATATTCCTGTCAGTGACGGTCACCTAGACAAAAACATACCACGCTTTGAAAGAAAAACCTACCAACGTGCTGTGGAAGAAATCTATGAAACCATTGCTCTGTATTATTGTGTAAAATGTTTCTGTATTACGTGAAGAAGCCACCAGTGACTCCCAGAACGTCTCTTTAGCATTGTTGTAAAATAGTCAGCTAAAAAGCTGAGAAAAATGGGAAATCGAAAGTCTTAACACTTTATTTCCCTGTTACTTCCAGAAACAAAAAAGCCATGATCAAAATCTGCTATTAAGTGAAGGTACCGCTCCTTCCAACAATGGTTTTTCAAATGTAGAAGTATTTTCCCATAACTTTTTGATCAAAAAAACCTCCAAAAAAATGTTTCACAATATTGTAGGGATGTCTCCCTTACCTAGCGAAGCGTAAGATCCCGGAGGTAGACCAGCTGCTGACAAGCGCCCAGCTCCTGCTGTCTGTCCAGCAGCATGGCGGGCCTTTGCGCCTGCGGCAGCGTTAACGTCAATGTCGCTGCGAGACCTTTGCAGAGTTCCTGGGCTTGGAACACTCTTGCTGCTGCTGGAAACTAGCAAAGGGAAAAAAAAAAAAAAAATTAAAAAAAATTTGAAAGTTAGTTGGTAGTGAAAAAAATTATATTTTCAAGGTCAACTATTAGTGCAGCATACCTGCAAAAAGTACAGAAGAAGATGAAAAATAGCTTCAGTCAACTTAATATTACAAAAAGTATTATAGAGGTTAAGAAGCAAACTACATCTGGTGTTGCCATGAAATTCATAGAATCATAGAAGAGTTCGGGTTGGAAGGGACCTTTACAGTTTGCCTAGTCCACCCCCCGGCAATGAGCAGGGACATCTTCAACTAGATAAAGAACAGTTTATTTTACAGTAGTATTTATCTTCAGTCAGCATAAAATTTTGATTTTTAATAGAAACTATGTGCTTCCACTCTATGGACAATGACATTGTCCATAATACAATATAGACTAGTACAAATGACATATTTCTGAACATTTATTTGATTTATTACAGTATTAAAAGCTTCACAAACATCAGGAAATCCACAGCATCCCTTGCGTTACTGTGGGAAGATAATATTCCCACACTTCAACTAGGCTAAAGCCACAGGCAACCTGAACGCCTGCCTTGAATTGCTTTGGGGTCTAATCTGTAAAGTATTTCAACATTCACCTCCTATTATTTACTAAGAATTAACTATTTGCTTCAGTTAACTTCAACCATTGGTTTCTGCCTTCAAAACTTCACTCCCCCGTAGCAGTTTCAGTACCCAGGTAACAAGCACTCTCTATTACTGGCCGTTTGGCAAAAGGAGTTCAATGATTTACTCCGCAAGAATCACGAACACATCATGTGAAAAGAGAATGAAGACCTTAAATTCTGAAAACTCAAGACAAAATTAAACTCTTCTAAGAAATTACAAATCTGTGGGTTTGTTTTTTGTTGTTTATAGAGAGCAGCAGCTATGTGGGAATAGATGAAAAGGTATGAGTCCTTCATTTCCAACTGCCCTAAGCCTAGTAGATCACAAAATAATGTTTTGCTTCTTTGACAGTGACTGTTCCAGGACGTAACTCCAAGATCAATTAACAGTACCAATACATAGCAAATTGCGTCTGAAAACACAACTGAACATACATAAAACATGAAGCAAGTATGAGGCAATCTTAGCTCACTTAAAGCTGCACTTTAAACTTTTAATTCAAAGAACGTAAAGAACAATTCTTGTGCACTGCACCATATAGCAACCACCTTACCTCTGCCTGCAAAGCTTGCTGGGCTGGCTGCAGACCATTTAGAAGATAGAGGCCGACTGGAAAAAAAAAAAGTGAATAAACCAAATAAGTAAGTCTTGTGCATCAGATCCAAAAGGCAACAGTAACAGAGAGGAAAAAAATTAAATAATAAAAAAAAAATCTTATATTCTTTTCTCCCTTCAACTTTCTCAGCATATTTTAAATAAACACATTAAATAAAGGAAAACACAATCATCTTCTGTATTTTACAAAATTACATCTTCATCACAAGGCATTCATCCTTTGGTTACCAACAGGCACACTTTGCTAACACAAAGTTCAGGCATCCTAGACTTGGCCACAGAAACACTGAAGGTTCCCAGCACAAGGTTTTAACCACGGGGCTGATCCCCTAAATCAGACGTTAAACAAAAATAGTGGAAGCTACACAAAGAGCTGGGTTTATGAAAGAAATTATGTGTAGTGGTGTCTGCAGTAACAAGGAAAAGAGGTGTATAATTAAAAAGCCTCCTCCAGTCCTAGATCTCCCTTCAAGGATTGAGTTACCAGTTAAAAAGGAAAATGCTGGAACTTCCAAGCAGCTAGATCGCATTTCCTCTGTTTCAGTGTTAGAGGCCCCCAAAATTTATAAAAGGAGAAAAATCCCATGTCTTTTCCTGTTTTCTCTCCATTTCCCTCTTACTGCAAATATGAGTAGTTGCTGAAGCAAAATCTTCCTGTCTACTCTCATTTAACTGTGAGCTCGTCTTTCTGACTGGTTCCAAAGGGTAAAATGCAATCAGAGGGACCAGGGAATAGCTAAAGACTAGTAGAAGCCATGATACTTTATTCATCGATTCATATCTAGCCATCCACACAGTTATCTGATGGGGAAGGTTTGTATTTGCTAAAATAATTAACTATTTCATCAATAGTCAAATTATAGCCTGAGTCTACAGTTTCAGCTTTAGTAAAAATAATCCCTCTCTAATTTTAAACCAAAGAGATGCATAATACTGTGTATTTATCTGAGTTATTAGCTCAAGCATGCAATGGTAACATAGAGGTCAGCACTGTTACCTAACTCCTCACCAAAGATCCTGTATTTGCAGCTCATTACAAACAATACCTGCTTTTCTGACATGACTAACTAGTGTTTTGGAGGCGATTTGCTGCAAGTAAGTCGAGGAGGCCCAGGCAGAGCTCCTGGGTGCATCCTGACCTTATTACAAGATGCTCTGAACAGAAGGCCCAGACAACTGTTTACAATTTCAGCACTCACACCATCTATTGCGTCTGATATTTCCTTTAAACAGGTTCATATAGGTAGGCACAAGTCACCGCGCTTCTCTCATTCCGCTATCCTCTTTAAAACCATTTTTGATCAATGATCTGTTAAGAGCTGTAAGGTCAGAGGCTCCAAAATCATCGAAGAAGATGATTTAGGAGACTTTTAGGAAAACCACACTGATATTTACTAATGTAGTGAATAAAGGAAGAACTCAACATGTATATTTAAAACCAGAAATATAATTTTGGGTACCACAGGGAAAACAACATGCATCTAAATGCAAAACTGGTGAGAAATCTATTAAAAATTAATTTCCAATATCCTGATCTCTTCTGTTCTTTTGTTATTTTACTCCTCCATTTCTGTACTGTAGTACTTATGTTGCAACACAGGAATTAACACTTACTTGGGCACTTAAGAGTATTTTAAGATTCTAATTTCTCTGCAATTTAGATTTTAACATTTTATTACTAGTAACTCATTAACAGCACTTTGATTTTAGGACAGGGAATGTAGATTAATTTGAACAAGAGAAATTAATCTTTGAATAAACATTTGTTCATGGAAAATTAAGCGTTTGCAATAGCCTACATTTACAGACAATTATTTTAACAACGTCTTTTATAATTACAAGTATCATATGAAAGATTAAGATTTGACAGAAGAGGGAAAGCCTCTGGTACTTAAGGCAGCAGTCAAAAAAAAAGAAAAATAATGACTTCTAATATGCCAGAAGCAGTCTTTTCTTTCAAGTCAGAAGCGAGCAGGTAAGCTCTCTGACTTTGGAAATGAAGTATCTGAATTGAAATTTTAACAAGTTTAAATACTTTGAAGAAGCTTTCTAGAATTTAAAAGGAAAATAATCACCACACATTACTACTACTATTTTACATTTCTACTAAAAAGCCAATAGATTTCTTTTGCTACTGGTACCTAAGCCAACTTTTAATCTGTTTGGCTCAAGATTGTCTATACATTTTAATACACCAACTGCAGCACGTAGCCACCTTCTAGTAATTAGCCTAGCTGCAAAATACTGCTAATACATATTCAATAGTAGGAAGATGGGGAAAAAACCCACCATCTCCAACCTGAATGAATCTCACTGTCAATGTCTTTCTCATACTTCCCAGTGAAAAGGGATATAAAAGGAGTAATACCATTATTTCTTTCCTAGACTTATTCACCGCACTTGAATGCTGGACATCAAGATGTGAATTTTGAAGATATTTTGGTGTAACAGCGGCTGCTAAGGAATAAAAATCTGGGTAAGAACAGCCTGCTACAACCTAGTTAATGACTGCCTAACTTTTCACCTTGCTTGGGTAATACTGTCATACAGCAAAATACAATAAAAGACTTTTTATTAAAAAAAATAGAAGTGACAAAATACAACTGCAGCTTTTTTGTACACCACAGAAGTCTGGCTCATTTGCTTTTGAGAAACAGTTTTTCTTTGTTTATAGGCTCAGAAACAGTTAAGTGACCCTTACTTGAGACTCTCCTGTGAGCTGGAGGATGACCTGTCTGACTGAGGGAGAGACGCTATACTGCCAGAATTCTTCAAGTAGGTCTGGAGGCTTCTTTGATAGGGTGGCTCCAGAGAATTGTAGAGAGTCTCAGCTTCACCAGGAAAGTGATTTCTAAGACCCAGATAAGCCCTGCAAAATAAAAGAATAATCACATGTAATTGCTCTGTCTTTTCTTCCAATTGTGGAGCCAGGAAGTAAAGATTATGGAATGAACCAGGGATGGGAGGGAAAGGAAGCCAGACTGGAAACATGTAAAGCACACAATACTGTTCATCAAATCATGACAGAAATCAGCTACAATGAATTAATCTTTTCAAAATAACTTAGTCTATCCTCCAAAATTCTCACATTCACTTACCAGTTCTGTGGGGAAGCAACTCCAGTTTTCTGAACTACTCACTACTCAAAGTGCTGGAGGAATAAAAGAATTATGCAGCAATATCAACCCTTATGACTCCTGTTTCAGCAGAATCATCAAATGTTGCATGACAGTATTCACTGCCACAACTTTCAGAACACCTTTTGTAAAAGAAACTAGGTATTAATTCAGGACTTCAAGAACACAAACATGAATTTCTGACCTAACTTGTGTCCTCTTCTTCAGCCACAGTTGGCCGCTCACCTCTGATTAGAGCCTTCTATCACTCATGAAAAAACATACATTTTTTAGAGCAAAATGTAGTCAAAACTCACTTTCTTGCCTCCACTCTTGCTTCTGCATCAGCATCATGAATGCCCTTCTTGATTGTTTCAACCAAGACAGCTGCATGCCTAGAAGACAGAAATTCTTCATGCTGTTTTGCTGCTCCAAATTCTATTTTAAGCAGTAGTTTTACACTTCAATTAACATTTCTCTAAGTAAAATGCCACTGAGATAGTAGCTCTTTCTAAGATATGATGTAAACAAATGCTTAGCACACTGATGACATAATTGCACCTTCTGTAAAGGTTTAGGTAAGCTTTCTTATCCAATCTAAAAGAATTATAATCTACTTTTCAGACATACATCCACCTATCACACTTAAACAGTTATTTTAAAATACCTTTTTTTAAGACACCTACTTTCCTGAAATGGAAAAACTATTTCCCCTACTATATTAAGAAAAAGGAGAAAGTTAAGATTGGCAAGTTTGCTTTCCTGCAAATTCACCTCTGAAAGCTTTTGGCGTACAAGTTCTCAACCTCAATACATGCTCAAATGACAGCAACATACCCATCAGAACAACCAAAAAATATGATTATTTTAATTCAAGACATGGTTGGGGTTTGGGGTTTTTTGGGGGGGGGGATTCTTTTGTTTGTTTTGATTTAAAATACACACATACACACTCTGACATAAATCACAATCTCCCCATTGCTCCCTTTCTCAGGAGCACCTTGAGGGGTTGAAAGGTGACTACAGAGCTGGATGAGCTCTTCAGAGCCTTCTCGGGAGGGTCTGTAGTCCCTTGTCTCTTACTCTGTGCTTACAATATACATTCTGCAGAGGCGATGCATGTACTGTTTTTTCCTAGCTACCCAGAGAAGCTACAGTGCGTTCTTAATCGTTACCAGAAAAAGGCATCCAGCCTAATCCCATTTGCCCTCTCTTATAGTGAACACACAGATTTCCTCCTTTTGGGAGAAAAGAGAGACGCTTAACCTCCGCATTTTTCCTGCACAGGATACATGATATAAGGGAGACTCTGAGAAAGCACAGTATATATTGCTCACATGCAGTATAGGAGAAGAGGCAGAGGGTAAGGACAGGAGGCAACACAAAGTCAAGGCTGAAGCACACAGCTCTCCTCCTCCCTGGCACTCGAACGGGCCACGACCTGCTGTGCTAGAACTGTGGTCTATGCTGGAAAGCTTGGCCCACGCCGAACAACGTCATCCAATTAAAGGATTCAATGAAAAACCTTCTGTCTAAAAATTCATTAGCAGTTTACTCTTGGGAAAAAGTATACTGGCTCATACCTTTCCAACGAATGCGTTTGCCACTCTTGTAACAACAGGTCTAAAAATTCAAAGGAGCGCCTACAAAGACAGAACAAAAAGTTATAATTAATAGTCATTTCTCTAATGTGCTCGTGGAATAAATATAACTTTATTCTTTCCCCCTGAAGGAAACATATACATAAAAGTACATTTATCTGTCAAATAAGGGCATTGGTCGCCTTATTGCAGAGTTAAAGTATTCTGCATAGAAAGCAAACACACAGGATAACTAATCCTAAACTTCAAAAAAACAGACGTGGTTCAATTAACCATCTGTCATGTTATTACACATTTGCTATGTCAGTTTCATTAGCCCCAAAATAACAGAGAAAAATCAAAGTTTAAAAATTGTGCAAAAATCTTAATATCAATACTTTAAAAATTCATCTATGAAGTCACAACATAATGTTTCTATGGCAGCGTGCTTCTGTCCCAGACACTACTCCCATCCTTTCATCTGTCATTACTGAGTATGCAGCATAAAGGAAAACACAAGACCATTATTACAAGGCTCTGCGTATAGAAAGCTCTCCTGGAGATTTGCTGGCACCGTACAAACTAAGGTATGGAACCTCATTCATTATTAATTCAGAATTCTTCACAATTTAGCAGACAGCCATTAGCAAAAGACATGCTTCAAAATATGTCTGAAGCTAGATCCTGGTGAACAAATCAAAGCCACACAGATTAGGAAGGTGTAGATAACAAGTCTTCAAAAAGGTAGTGGAATCTGCTGTCTGGAACTATTACTTTTTCTGGCTGTGTTGCATCTTTGACCTTTTCTGGAGGGCCAGATTTCATTTTTATTCTGCCCAAATCCTTTGGACACGTACAAGACACGGCAAGAGACCCTGAAAGGCTTTTCACTATTACAACCAATCTAGTTTTCATTAGTCTTTCCAAAGGAATAAAGTCGGCATGGAAACAATACAATTTTGGCCACCTTCATTTATGCTCTCTGAACTGTGAACTGCAGTAGCAAAGCCACCCCCAGTCTAACGTTCCTCAGCAAAGCTGTGGTAAGCAGAAGCACTGAAGGAAGCCCTGTGAATTGTTTTGCAGTCAAACCAGAAGTCATGACAGGTCAGTGTAATCTGAGTTAATACTTGCTATGGAAGCAAAACCAGCTTAGATTCAAAGCAAATAGTTTAGATGTTCAAGCTGTTTCTTGCATACACATAACCCTATCATTTTCAGGGCTAGCGTGGGTCCAGAAACAGTAGTAACTGCTTTTGTGAGACTGTGCAGAAAATGAGCCAATCCAAGTATCATGTTCTTGGAAAAAGCAACATGCTGAAGATGTATCTCAGTTGTTAAACATGACAACACATTAATCCACCGCATCCCATCTAGAGGTAGCAACCACTGTCTCAATCACAGAATCACACGGGGTTGGAAGGGACCTCTGGAGATCAGCTAGTCCAACCCCCTGCCAAAGCAGGTCCACCCAGAGCAGGTCCCACAGGAACGTGTCCAGGTGAGTCTGGAATGTCTCCAGAGAAGGAGACTCCACCACCTCCCTGGGCAGCCTCTTCCAGGGCTCTGCCACCCTCACAGGAAAGAAGTTCCTCCTCATGTTGAGATGGAACTTCTCATGTTCCAGTTTGTGCCCATCTCCTCTTGTTGTGTCACTGGGCACCACTGAAAAAAGACTGGCCCCATCCTCCTGACACCCACCCTTGAAGTATTTATAGGTGTTGATCAGATCCCCCCTCAGCCTTCTCTTCTCCAGACTAAAAAGACCCAAGTCCCTCAGCCTTTCTTCATAAGGGAGATGCTCCAGGCCCCTCATCATCTTTGTAGCCCTCTGCTGTCCCCTCTCCAGCAGTTCCCTCTCCTTCTTGAACTGTGGAGGTCCAAGAGGGAGGGTTCAACTGTGGGAGATTCAATCCCACATTCCCCAGTGTGGTTGGTTTATTTTTTAGACACAGCATCAGACCGCTTTGCTCCATGCATTCAAACTGCGTTACACAGAAGTTATGAAGTTCTCCTGGCACCAGGAGAGGAAGCTGTAGACACACACTGCATGCAGGACACTGCAGTGCTCCAACAAGAGCTAAGCTCACTAGGCCTGTCAAGTCTGGCCATACCAGTAACACTTATAGGCTCAGGCTGGTTCTTCACAAAGACACACATATTGTTTTCATGCTCTTCCAATGCCTCTCAATCCCTGTGCTGTTTATTCTCATTAGACTGAGCAACACAGGTTCAACTATAGCTTTTTTTTTTTTTTTGCCTTCTGGTTTTAAATCAGAAGGCAGTTTTTCCCTAAGAAGCGTTAGGACCATTTTAAATCAGAATAAATTCTGCAGAAGGATGCAATCTATGTCCTCCAATACAGCAGAAAGCACCATTCCTCAATGTAACTTTGCTGGAAGTCGTTTCTGTAGTTTACTGGATAACAGAGTTCTGCGTATTCAGAGTTAATGGCCATAAATCCTTAAACCTGTTTATTTTCAGCATACTTAAAGCAGCAACAACTTTAATAATTCGCTATTTATAATGTACTCACCTTCTAACTGCAACTGATTTTGAGGTACAGTTGCTTGTTATTAAAGGTATGAGTCGTGGCACATGGGTATGCTGAAGAGGGGGAAAAAAGAAAGCCAAAACAAAGCAGTTAATGACAAATGCATTCCTGAATTTGTACCGTACTAATGAAGTCAAACATAATTAGCAACATAATAAAAATTGCAATAATTTAAAATGCTTATTGAAAGCAAATGCAGAATACTATTAAATAAATGACTGGTGCTCCTAAGTCAATTGATTAAACCTATTTTATTCCCAAAATGTCAGGCGAAAAGCACCTCCAGTGCCATCAACAATCACATCAAGATATGCCATATTTAGCTGTCAGAAGCCATAGGTAACAGTATCAATGGAGTTGTAAGCTGATGGTATTTTAGTTTTGCCACAGAAAAAGAAGGAATAGACACAGCAGTCTTAAAAATCAGAGTTCTGGAGACAAAAAAGCAAAGCAATCTGAAACTATGGGCATTCTTTTAGGGATTGATCAATATAATTAATGCTACAAAGACCAAACTTCTCTTAATGCAAAATATGTCAATAAAATAACAAAAGCATGTCGTGTAATATAAGCTAGTATTTGGAAACACCTAACAACCTCATGGGAAAAGAAAACCCTGGAACTACCATTTAAAGTGGATAAGATAAACTATGTTAAATCCGAATGCAATGCTTTAATTCAGAATTAAATCAGCCTCACTTCAGCTTATCTTAACTAATTGTAGACAAAGTATTACCGTTTTAATTCCAAGTACGAGTAACATGGTTCAACAAATCCATTTTCAGTTAATTTCTCTATTCCTTTCTTGATTAAACACATACCTTCTAAACCAGTCCCCAGTACAGTGTGAAACTGTGTAGCCTAGTAAAAAAATGCTTAAAAAGTAGCAGTACTGAACAATTTTTAGAATCTCACAGATCATACTGCCTCCTTAGGTTATTGTTGCAGAATATAAACACCCAAGTCACTGAAAAAGCAGAGAGACAATTATCAACTCTCAGAGCACTGCCAACTTCAGAATTAGGAGGGAATTAATCCAAAAATCTGGGAGAGCCTTAGGAGTTGCATTTGTTTGTACTGATATACTTTTAGACAGGGACATAGGGGTTTTGTTTGTGTTTTGCATAGTTTTCAAATTGAAAAGTGGCACATGATTGTCAGAAAGGGAACAATAAGCAATATCAGGGGAAAGAATAAAACACTTTCACAGATGAAGAAACCTGTATGTTCCAAGTCTTTGGGGCTATTATTGTAATTTCTAGAAAGTGTTTTCTTGCAAAGGAATCAAAGCCTCAGGCTTGCTTTCATTCAGCTTATAGACTGCACATTTCATCTGTTATCCCTCTGAAGCCGTAATGATACATGCTTCCTCCCAACCAACCTTCCAGCTCAATTGCCCAACCCCAATCCCACCTCCCTCTGCAAAAGATTTTCTGCCACCACACCATCTCATCTCATCACAACACACACCCCACAACCCCCTCCCCCTGCCTTTTTCTTTAATGGGTTTCCTGATTTACTAAGAGTCAAGAAAGATAAATCAGACGACAATGCGAGAACCATCTGGAGAAGAAATATGAAATGCAATAAAGGCACAAAGATGAGATGGAGCTCTTCAAGACCTAGGTATAAAACAGCCACCTTCTTTTTACACAGACTCAGTCTCACAGCAGTCAGATACTAAAGGACCAGGACGTGAACTGGGCGTCAGTGGATTCTGCTAGGAGTTCTTGAGCAAAATGCTAACTCCAAAAGCTGCGATGGCTGGGGCTCTAAATATTCAACTGATCACACACTCCCTGACCAACTTTCATTTTGTCTAAAGGATCTAAGTCCAAAGGAGTGCGGGGCTGCTCTTGTTTGATATTTATTTTTTTCTTTTTCCACTGAAACCTGAATTTTCTGTCAGAACAGCATGCATAAGCCATTTATTGATTGGGTATTCAAACACTATAGATTGGAGAAACAGAAGCAAGGAAATCCTATCTAGTATGTTAATTTACAACTAAGAATAACAGAAGTTAAGCCAAAATCAGGGCAGCTATAATTCATGTGTAGGCTTGTCTCCAACTGAACTGAACCAATAAAGCCAGTTTAATATAGTTGGTGAAATTTCACGCTGCTATTCTGGTACGTGGTTTGTCTCCTGTAAACAGCAGGACAGGGTTAGTGTCTTACATGCCTAAGCTCATCTAATGCTACTGCAAATGGTATTCTTCTCTTACAACTTTAATCATCCTGTGTAAAGTGTATTCCTTCCTCCACTCTCCACTCTGTGCCATTAGCCATCCATCCCACAGTACACTGTTAAGAGTCTGGGGAAAAAATGCCAATGGATCTTAGCCCAAGTACTGATGCAAAAGTAACACAGAAGCCTCAGAGCACGTTCTCAGAGGCCTGGGTAGACAGAGTAAGTACAGATTCCAAAATATACTGAGGATGGCAATAAAAGGTGTGATTAAACCACTCGGGTTTCCAACGACTTACAAAATTAAAACCACAGATGAGATCATAGTGAATAGTACAAAGTGCCCAGCATTAAGAACGCTGCAGCTTTTAATGTAGAAACTACAGGAACCCTCCCGCTTTTATCTGAATCGCAAAAGTATCAGTACAAGTCCCAAAAATCTAGCTAAATATCTCGCCTCGGACACCAGACACCAGTCAGCAGCAGATGCTTAAGGAACACAACATAAAAACCAGCTAGTATACAGCACTCCCCTCTTCCATATGCTATGGCTTTAAGGACTCAGCTTAAAAAGTTCTTAAACCAGAGGATTAAAATCTCTATTGGGCTTTTCTTCCAATAACTTATGATTTCTGAACTGATCCATACACGTCCAGTTTTTTCAACATTTTACCGCTAACACCGTGGTTCCAAATTTTTTTTAATAAGTATTCTTTTTGTTAAAAGAAATAGATTTGCTTGTTTTTAAGAAAAATAATAATTCTTTCTAAGCTTAACTTCCTCTTTTCCAAATGGCAGTTAAAAGCAGTTGCCATTTGGAATAAGATTGCCTTTTTATAAATAAAACATTACCCCCCCCCAAAAAAATAATGAAGACAGACTTGCTTTTCATAGCTATTCCTCCATCTTCACTATATTAATACTGCCAATTGGTTTCAATGATAAATAATATTTGTCCATCTGTGAGAAAAATTACTTCTCCATTATAGAATGATTGATAATCCTTTATTTCAGCATTGTTGTTACCTCTGCTAAAAGTCACTACCTGAATATTCCTAACAAGTAAAGTGAGAAAGCAACACCTACCCGTATAATGAATCTAATGGCTGCACACCCAGAAGTTGCCATCACTTTGGCGCTGTTGGGAACCAGATTAAAAAGAGTAGGCACAATAGCTTCAGCTCCATGATCAAACTTGTTTCCCAGAACAGTTGAAAGATGGCTGTTTAGGAAAGAGAAAATACAACTTGTTAAGAAAAATCAGTTGCTTAGTCTTAAAAATATCAAAGTTCACTGTGCATTTTAAAGATTCATCTTTCCAAACAACAGAGCTTCTTAATTCCTTTATTTCCTTGCCTCATTAGAAATGCAGCATTTGTGGTACCAAAATTAAAAGGCTGAACGCTTAATAACTTTATTTTGTAATGAAAAACAAATACCACAATTTGAAAAACAAAAAAAATCTCATGTCCACATAAAATCTTAGTATTTCTGCTTTTTAACACACTTCAGAATCATAGAATTGTCTAGGTTGGAAGGGACCTTTAAGATCATCTAGTCCAACCATACTTTGAGAGTATATAAATCTAAAATCTTATGGAAATTGTTTGGTTTTTTTTCCCTTTTGAACGCAGGCAAAACTACTGAATTTATCATAATTAGGCAACCATAAAATTTTACTCCCTTGTTTGTTAAAAGTTACGGTTTCAATTTTTACAAATACACAAACACATACAACATGCAGTAGCTTAACTGTCCAACAGTGACAACAAATGCTTCTTCCACACAGAGAGACTGAATAAAAAGAATTTGCTGTCAGCAGCAAATGACATGTTAAATAGATCTAAGTTTCAGGGATAAAGAAAAACTCCAGGCTTTTAGGCCTGAAGACATTTGCACAATATTTTTACAGTATTTCTGACTTCATGTTTAGAAAGGTTAGTGTTATTTTCTCAAAGCCTCCATTTCCCTGGCAAAGACAGTTCTATGCTCCAACAGGTCTCCATGGTCCATTCAACCAGGAGACCAGAATATCAAGGGTGAACTCTGAGGCGTATCTGTTCCAGATGGCCACTGAAAATTAGTTGCATTAATACCTTTTGCCGAGGAAAAAACAAAATGCGATGGAAAAGACGGAAGTGGGAAAGACTGGTCTGGTATAAAACTAAGGCTTTCCCCGCCCCTGGCCCTTGAATTTAACAAGGGTCCCCAAGATGATAATGGTGAAGATCATATCTCTGTTTAGCCACGGCTTCTGAAATTATCATGGATATTAAAGATATTACCTCACCAAAATGTACAATGTTCACTTTGGTATTACAAGCAGTCGCGATAAAATCCTGGGCCAATCACCCAAGTCTAATGCTCCTAAGACTAGCCCCCAATATTACAGTAGTTGGCATTAACTTGCACTAAGCATTCAGAGTAATGATGGGAACTTGCTCTTCACATACAATCCGTCACAGGGTTATCAACTATGTGTGTTGCCTAAAAGAACAGGTTCCTTTAAATGTTTCTTTTTCTCTACAGCTTCAGATACTGACTTGACTCTATCAGTCATAGTGAACAGCAGTGCAACAAGATAATCTTGCTTCAAGACCGATAAAGCATCTTCAAATCAAATTAATACTACAATCTAGCAATTTACACAAAGTCACTTAAACTATACTTACGCTACAGTAATGCACGCTTCTCTGACCACCTGGGATCTGAGATCCTTGGCCGACAGCTTGAAAGCACCATCCAACAACCGTAAATGCTGGAAAAATCCATCATACTGTGCAGCTCCAGCAACAAGCAGCGATCGAACTTTCTTCAGCTAAAAAAATTTAAAGGCATTTAGGTTAGGACACCAACAATACACATTTCAAATGACAAAAGTAACATCTTAATAGCAAAACGTTACATAGGTATGTCTTTAAAGCAAAGAATAATTTTTAGATGTATGGCAGGAATTTTCTGTTACTTAAATTCTAGAGATAAGTCTCAGATCCCAGTCTACAAATATACAAATCCATAATTCTGTTCACGTACGTGTTTCCAAACACTAAGATGCCTAAAACCCGATAAAAAATACAAATGCTACATACACACAAACATTTTAATCCTGCAAGTGAAACTTATCATAGGTGCAAATAAGAGTGCAAATGCTAGCAATTTACCTGCAGAATATGGAATTTTGTATAAATGCCTTCTGAAACATACACGAGGGCTTTTAGAAAAGCCTCCACTTAAAATGTCAGTAAAAAAGTATTTTGGCCTTTTTAAAACTTCTTTTCGTACACAGAAATTCAAGGTTTAAAAAATACAATGAAAATTTCTTTGATTATCTGGAGCGTAATTACTTTGAGGAATAAACATTTTAGAATACCTAGTTGCCTAAGCTTTATGAAATACACCCACCCAAACCTGAAACCAGATAAAAAGTTTACCGCATTAGTTCGTTGATCCCAATCATGTTTGTCATCTGAGAGAATTTCCCTGATTTTATTCAACGTTTCTTCAAGTTCTCGACTAGAATAGATCTGAAGAATGAAAAAAAAAATAGAAATCAGAAAGTAACCTGATGAAGGACAGTAGCTTGAGAAGACTGAAAAATATAATTATCTTTCTGAAAATCTGGCCCCAAAAGTTCCAGACAACTGTGTAAGAGGTGGCATTTTAAGGCAAATCTTTGAGGATATCTCCAAGTAGTGAAAAGGTGTTACTTTAATAATTTCTTTTTTGCCTACCTTTGATTAACTATGCTTTTAGAAGGTCAAGATGAAATTCTGTGTTCAGTCAATGACATGATAAGTAACTAAATCAGTTTTGAAACAAATTTTAGCTATTAAATGCGAGTTACCCCTAATAACCTGAATACAGAATTTTCTTCAAATTTAAGCAAAGGCAAATAAACAGACTCGTAAAAACATTATAGTTGTAATCTTAAATATGAAGGCACAATCCTCTCACCACAGTACTTCTCTTTTTGGTACACACCAGACTATACCTCAAAATCACCCATCTTCTTCATAAACTGTTATCCATTAGAGGGCAACACACACACACCCCAAAGGTAACTGCGACATCAAAGAGAGATAAATTCAAAGCTCTAACACAAATAAGAGTAATAACTATAGAGATGGAAAATATTTCCAATATGGGGATTACAAACTAGATATGGGAAAACAATATGATATTCCTAAAAAAATAACGATGAGCAGTCATTGGAACAGGTTACTGGAAAGGCAAGTCTACCATTGGAGGCTTCTCAGAGTGAGTTAAACATACACACACCATAAGCAACCTCAATTTACTTGATTAATCCAGATACACTTCATCTTGATTCAGAATTGGATCCATTCCTCCATAACAGAGTTCCCTTCCTTACTTTCAATGAAGCCACGACTGAAACCCACAAATGTAATGAAAATAGACACAGGAATAGGCCCAACGATGTACAAACAAGTCTTGCCCATTCTAACAACTTCCTTTGCTTTTAGAATAACTTGGCAAATTACAGGTAATAAACATTCTTTCTTGACAGGGTCTAGTACACGAACTTTGCTCTTCCTTAGTAGTTAACATGGTCTCAGAACATGGGATCTGCCTTTTTTGTTTTTCTGAAAGATCAGAGATCGTCCACACCCAGTGTGGACAGCAGGGACTCATTATTCCTAAGGATACTAAAAAAAGAAAATAATTTATTTTTTTTTGGGCCTGGTCAGCAGTCCTTTCTTGCATTCTCATCCATGAAACAAATAGGTTATTTTGGGGTCAATCACATAGTTCTCCCCTCTCTCCCTCCTCACCTCAACTCAGGTGAGAGACATTAATTAGGACAAGCATGTGTCTCCTTCTCCTTCACCTCTGACAGTTCAGGAATGACCTACCTTTCAAGGTCACCCAGCAGCCAGACAGAAAATCACATGTGCTTGTCAACAACAAAGTTACCCCAATTTTTTTCTTGCAACATTATTAATCAACTTGAGTGATTACAGAACTCTGCTTGGGAGAGCACATATGAAGGTACTGAACTACAAGCAGCACATTTTCTGTGCTGGGGAACAGGGCTTTGTTCAACAGAACTGGGATAAATAATATGAAGAGCTCCATATTTTTGCCCTCCGAGGAATTCTTAACACATTACAGAGCGGCAAAGAAACACAAAGCTCTTACAGTGTAAGAGAAAGATTTCCTTGATGTGACAGGGATCATGGAGATAGAGTGTTCCTTCATCAAGGCAGACAGTATTTCTGCCTACAGAAGGAGATCTAACAAATAACTACGCTATTCCCTTAGGATATAAAAATAGAACAAACCCATGTCTCAAGAAAAGGGAGTTAAACAAAATCCTTCTGGTGTTCGGGAAACATGGCTTTTTCCTGAATTTTTGGTTGCCTTCCACACCTCAGCTGCTCAAGGAAAAGTTATTCAAAATAGGTCTGGGAAAGCACAAGCTTGTTAAATGACTCAACTGTGAACGTACCAAATATGTGCAATTCCCACATTTACAGAATAGAAATTAAAATCTGATCTTTCAACTAAGAACTCAGAATCCAACAGGTTCGCTAGTATTCAAATAGAGAACTAGATTTCTTTTTTTGAAGTATTGCTAGAAATGAGGATATTTATGCCAGATGCACACAACTACAAAATATTTGAAAATACAAGTCCTGCTTTTCAAATTATTTGCCTGTATTATTATCAGCTGATCATCCCTAGAAATTGCACTCCTAAATTTTCCAAACCTTATGGAAATCTTTTTCTTACTAAAATTAAAAGACACGATTATTTTCACTAGCTCCCTGGAAAAAGATTAAGAAAAGCAATAATGGATTTTAGCTGGAAGGCAATGTGATAATAATTAGTACAGTAAAGAAAGGGGAGGGGGGGGAGGGGGTGGTAACTAACTGCAAAAAAGTAAAGTAAATTCAGAGAGAAGGGAAAGTAATGGCCCTTGCTTAGAAGACTGTAAAATTACAGAAGTTTTGAAAGTAGGCTAACAGATAGAATTGCAAATAGCACATTTCTGAAAACAAACATGTATACACGCATCTTACCTGTACAGTGGGAACATCTGTAAAAGCCTTAATAAAATCATCCTCATCCACAGCTCCAGCCCCTCCTTCTTTAGAGGAACCTAAATAAATGCAAAATACTGTTAAACAGTATGTCATATACATCAAGGTTTTCAAACTGACACAAGCATCTTTCACAAGACTTACTTCCAAGCATTTCATGTAAATTCAAAAAATCCTGATTATTCATAATGTGCAAAATTGCAAGACCTTGAACTCAGATTTCACCATGAATTAAAAAAGTAAACTTTTTTTCCGAAACCAAACAATTCTTAGCCGTTTCCAATTTGACAAAGTGAATGCTTTTGTTTTTTATTTTTATTTTTGTGTTTAATTGGAAACATGATCAGTGTAACAATCCTCAAGTAGCTGTTTGCATACAATTCATAATTCTTTGTCCTGATAATACAAGTGTTCCCAAATGAAGCATAGAATTTCAAGTTATTTACACCAAAGCAAAAGTTATTTGTCATTAAATGGAATTCCTCAGTGTCACAAGCAATCAGCCCTGGAAGTTTGGGGTTGGTTTTTTTTTGTTCCATTTTGTTTCAGCAAGTCATTTACCTTGTGCTTCCCAGCATTCTCATGAAGAGCTAAGAAGTGCAAGGTGTATTTCTCACTCTCAAAGCTCCAAGAACTTCAACAAAGAAAGCAAAGACACGGTGGAGAGAATTTGCATGGGAGCTAAATCTGAACTCCACTGATTGGCAGCCTCCTCCTCAGAGCGCTCATCCCCATGGGTGTTCCACCAGGACTGTTAACACCTGGAGGAAGATCCCAAGAACCTTCCAGACACCTTACTAAAAAACTATCATACCAAAAATAATTTCTCTCCAAAGGCTTCCATGACAGCCATGCAAGCAGTAGGGCAGTTACTTCTGGGCGAGGTCAATGATGGAACTATTCTCATGTAACAGGCAAAGATGCCCCAAATCCCAAGCAAAAGGATCATGGAAGAATACTAACAGATAACCTGTATTTCACGCTGGCATATGGTTGCCAAATTTCATTTAAATCCTGGGTAGAAACTAAGGCAACTCTCAAAAAAGAAAATAACTTGAAAATAGTTTGTATTTCACTTTCACGCAAATGCTAGGGTTACCAAGAAAGCCCTTGGTAACTCGAGGTAAACTCAAGTTTGCTATCCAACCAAAGAATAAGGTCATCAAATCCAGGCTCTGGTACAAGCCTGAAACTCCAAGTACAAGGTGAAGCTTGGCAGAATCCTTAAGTATCATCAATAATCAAGTGATGATCAAGCAGAAGGAATCAAGCAGATCATGTGACAAGACAGGTTAAGTGCAGGAAATAGTCAGTCCAGTAGAACACTTCCTTCAAGAGAGGAAAAACAATAGAAGAATCCCTTACAGTAAATGAGCACCCAGGAACAAAGGTCTTGTCTCAACTCTTTCAGAGTGAGGGCAACAGGACAGATGGCACAATGTCACAGAATCATAGAATTGTCCAGGTTGGAAGGGACCTCTCAGATCATCCAGTCCAACCATCAACCGAACTCTGATCAACACCATCACTAAACCATGTCTCTAAGCACTAGGTCAACCCGGCTTTTCAATCCCTCCAGGGATGGGGCCTCAACCACTGCCCTGGGCAGCCCAGTCCAATGTGCAATAACCCTTTCCCTGGAAACATTTTTCCCAATATCCATCCTGAACCTCCCCTGGGGCAACTTGAGGCCATTTCCTCTTGTCCCATCGCCTGGGACTTGGGAGAAGAGACCGACCCCCCCTGGCTACACCCTCCTTTCAGGGAGTTGGAGAGAGCCAGAAGGTCTCCCCTCAGCCTCCTTTTCTCCAGGCTGAACACCCCCAGCTCCCTCAGCCTCTCCTCACAAGACTTGTGCTCCAGACCTCCTTCCTAACTTGCGGAGCACAGCTGAAATGGAGGCATCAGGAAGAGAAGACATGTATTTTGCTAACTACAGAACAAATAATAATCATAAGGAAAAAGCAGTTAAGGCTGAGTGGTCAATTAAAATTAAGAGCTAGGGCTTCTTGACAAATCACACTCTTGGTGGCTGCACTCTTAAAAAACCATGTCATGGTTTACAGTGCCTGATCTCCTATTTATCGTGCAGGGAGTTTATGTCTGCTGTGTTTGTATACTTGTGCAGTTTGGAAACATGAGGGTTGACTATGACAACAAATTTGATGGCAAACTTAGTAGATTTCAACACCTCTAATGCAGAACAAGATCTCTTGCATGTCTGCGTAGCTGCTTAAGTCGTGTCTAGCACAATTTGGATGTGGTGCCTGCACTATGATACAGGAACATCAAATAGGTTTTGACAGCCTTAGCTCAAGGATGCTGTAAAGAGATGCTGTACGTAACACACTTCTACATGTGTATCTCCAACACTATCTGTCCTAATTGCCAATGGCAGCCAGAAGGCAAAGAAGAAATTATAACCACCTGTTTCTTCTCTCTCCAAAGAGCAGAGGCAACAAACCCTTCCACAAAGGGAATGACCAGCTAAGGAGGAAAGATCCTGTTTGCACCCAGAGCACACCCTTCTGCCACACAAACTTGTACGGCTCTGAAAACAGAGGATGCCCTGGTCAGAGCAGAATTTTGGTCAGAGAAACTTTGAGAAGAAGTAACTTGGCAGAGGGCTACCAGAAAACCTAATTTTTAAAGGTTAAAACGTAGTTTTCATATGGTCAAAGAACTTTTTAAAAATATTTAAAATTATATAAGAAACAGCTCATAAAAGGTTTCTGTTAGGAAAAATTTTTAGTAAAACCGAACCTGCTGTGTTTGTCACAACACAATAAACTTCACTGAAGCTCGTACTACATGTTTCTTTGCAACCTGATAAACTATTAAGACTACAATGATCCTGCAGCTCTAGAGGCAAATTAATAGTTGATACAAGTCCTGTATTATTATTATTATTCTTCAGTTATGTAAATACCAAGTACCACTGTTAAAGCAGAGGAAGAAGTACTCTGCAGTCCCATCCATTACTTACTCGTTTTCTGCCAAGGGAATAAACTTACTGAAATCAAATATTAAAACTGGACACATACAGGCTACAAACATAAAAACATAGATGTTTGGATTTCAAGTATTTTGAGTGCACTCCTGTACGTTACAAAGTAGAGATTAAAAGACGATGAAGCTGCCCTTGCTAAATAAGTAATGTTCTTGTCTGTAGTCTGCCTTAAAATCAGAAAATTGCACAGACTATGTAACAAGTTTTCTAGCACCTTAATGTCATTCAATAAGAGAACAGCCTTTACCTAACCAATAACAATTTCTGACTTTAAAGAGAGAAAAAGCAGGGGCTGACTATTATTTAAAAGCCATTTGATGTAGCCCAGGGACTTGGAATTTCCCGCCTTCCCTAGTCTCAACAACTAGTTCACTTCTATAGACCACTTTTCTTTTAAAATTATTATTCCCAGAAAATTGTTTGATTGGCTCTTTGCCTGGTAATAGAAAAGGTTATCTGTTTTTTGGCAGGGGACACTTCAAAAAAAGTTCTCTCTAAAAGCACATTCACTAATACTTCAGTAATCTTCCTTCTCCTGTACTGCACGATCACATACGCATACCAAAATAAAGTGTGAAGTAACTGCATTCTCTTTGAACTGTGCACTGCAAGAGGAGGAAAAATATTGTTCAACTTCCCCTTTGTTTTCTCATCTCTTGGTAAGTATATTTACCCATTCACTCACAGTCACTGTTTCTGTAGACACTGTTTCCAAACTCAGGAGAAAGTCTTTTACTATGCTAACAAGATACGTAAGTCACAGACACGTAGATGCCTTCAAAGAACTTCTTGTGCTTTTGTAAGGCTTGACTCTCCGCCACAAAAGCACGAGCAGAGCTTTACAAGATTCTCATTTCAGACAGTCCTGCCTTTAGACTCAAAACTGATGTATCTGACAGAGCAGGCATATTTTGATAAGCTGTTTTGTTGTTGTTGCTGCTTACCTTCTCAGACCAAGATGTTATTATAAACTAAGAAGTATCTCCCTCTGGTGTTGATGCCTTTCACCGAATAATGCATGGCCTTAACTTTACTCACAGAACACACAATCCTTTAAGTGCCCAGCAGATAACTAAAATTCAGAACCTCATCAACTGGCTTTTTCTTAAATGAGTGCAATTTACATTACCCTACCTTTGGACTCAGCCCACTGAATCCAACTGAGATCCAGAAGACAAATGCATCTGAAGGGGAGGGAGAAATGCCTTGTGCAGATTGTTATCTACATTATTTGCTAGTTTTCATTCATAACCTTTACTTATCCTTATCCTTCAAGCACCCCGGTTAGACAGGCTCACGAAGAGACCTGGAAGCCTAAGTTCCACGCTTCAGGAAGCTGGTGGATAACAAATAAACTTGTTATGAAAATCATTAGAGCACCTTAAGCACTTCTAAGTTTATCAGGGCCTTTTTTTTTTTTTTAGTTCTATGTGTCTGGGGTCAGAGGTAAAGGAAATGAACCGCCTTACTTCCTGCAGACTGCTAAGAGAGATGACATCTTTGTAAGTTAAATTTAAGCATTTAAGGATCTTAAAGATCATCGAGTTCCAACCCCCCTGCCCTGGGCAGGGACACCTCCCACTAAACCAGGCTGCTCAAAGCCCCATCCAGCCTGGCCATGAACACCTCCAGGGATGGGGGAATAAAGCAGAGGGAATAAAATAAAACATTTCCAGAATAAAATACACTGGCCAAGAAGAATAGGTTAAACGATCAAGTTTCCTGGTATGCTCCGCTGTAGGGCCATATAAACCCCACGCTAGCACAACCCAGTTGTTGGCTTGGGATACAAAGGAGTTAGCCGAGATAGGGAAAGAAATGACTCCAGGTGCCTTAAACAGCACAGCTGCTGAAAGTCTGAGGCTGAAGGGAGTAGAGCAAGACTCAAGCAAAATGAACTCAAGCAAGGACAAGTGCAAAGACAACCTAGTGAGGACCAACACCTATAAATACTTAAAGGGTGGGTGTCAGGAGGATGGGGCCAGTCTTTTTTCAGTGGTGCCCAGTGACACGACAAGAGGAAATGGGCGCAAACTTGAACATGAGAAGTTCCATCTAAACATGAGGAGGAACTTNAGGGGGAAAAAAAAAAAAAAAAAGACAAAAAAAAAAAAAAAAAAAAAAAAAAAAAAAAAAGGCAAAATTCTGTTCCCAGCCCTACTGGACGGATGTTGCAAAGGTCATATTTAATTCTTTCTTTCATATACCTTCTGCTGGTTGTTAGCCTCTGAAACTGGGATTTTTCCTGAATCTTCTGTACCTCCCAGAGAGTCTTGGCAAAAGTTACTTATTTATCCTTGGGTCAGTCCTCATTACTATCTGATAAAACCAACAGCTTACTTTTAAAATGGTATCTGTCAGAGGGCAGGGGAGGAAGTTACCAGCACTTCATCAATGTAAATTATCACCCCTGAGACGGCAAGGGTGAATTTTAAAATGATGATTCTGATAAAGCCCTCTGTATAGACTGGATCTCGGTAATTCTGTAAGGAATCTCCTTATCTTTCCAGGTATCATAAGATTACTGCTACAGTTAGTAAAACAATCCAGAATAACACCTTTTCATATTCGCTTTTCATCATTCTGCTTCTGTAAAACATGAAACAAACGTTTGGAAAAGTAGCTGAAGACTGAGAAGATCTGAAAATTCCCTTCACGTTTTAAACTACTGAGTAATCTAAAGCAATGTGATATACTGTATATACACACCTTGACATATTGACAGAATACAGGAAACATTAGTGGCCTTACCTTACCACTCCAGTAAAAACCACTTTGATCAACATCAGACAAGGTGCTTTTTTGTAAACAAGGCAGATTTACTTTTCAATACTTACACTGGTAAATCCTCTAGGATGGATATGATTAGAGTAATTTAAATAAAATTATGTCAGTGCAGTAACTTGTACCAACTTCTACCTGCAGCATAAATCACACCAGCCAGTGCACAACTGTTCTGGTGTAACTGTTAGCATCACTCACTGGTTTTACCAAACAAGTTAAGAAACAGATCACGCCGCTAATTGCCAATAAGCTCTGCCAATAAAACTTCAGGGAAGACGAAATCATGAACAGCTGGAGTGATCTTAGTTCAGACAAAAATTTTCACCAGCAGAATTCCAGCTGCCTTGTGCCTGTTTTCTTAGAAAAAGAAGTGCATATGGTAACAAATAACCCCTCATCATCAAAAACATCTCCATTACTATCAATTAGACTACATTCCTAGTGCTTTTGCAAGCACACGCCTTGCCTACCTGAGAAACCTTACAAATAAAACTTTGGGAACCACCAGGAGATGACCTTATTGGGTTGCTCAATACATCTGTCTGATGGCAGTTATTACCTGCATATCGGGCAGAGAGGAGCAGGGAGAGGAACAGCAGAAGGAACATGTACCAGTCCCTTAAGGCACTGCACTTCATGATTTATTAACTTAAGCTAAAATAACTTTGAATTAAGCTGAACCGCCTTTGAGAAAGACACTGGGCAGACAATTAGAACCCATAAACCTAATCAGTTGTTCCAACACAAGTCACCAGAGTTTTTTTGAAATAAGCTTCAGAAATAAAAAATATTTTAAAATCATCAGATACAACACTAAGCCCAAATAAGCCTTTTTTTTTTTTTGTCAGAACCTTAACTGAGAAAGCCTTCATGTTGCTTTAAACCAGCTTGGAAGACAATTCAAGTTACAACCAAGTTACTTAGCAGAGTAGAAAAGCCTTCGCTAGAAAGCCCACTTTCGGGATACTGACAGATGAATTCTGTCATGTTCAGCCCCCGTGACTGACATTCATTTTGAACTGACTCGTCCACCTCAACTCCTGCGATGCCAAAAGTCATTGTCCCTGAGGCACCCAAAAGTCATTCAAGCTTGAAACAGCTGCACAAACTGAACAAAATAGCAAAGTATATTCCAATACCTTCTATTCCTTACTTTATCTGCCTACATTAGGAACTTGGCAGACATGGTTAGAGAACTTCTTCAGAGATCCCACCTGTATCACACCTGCTTCATTAAAACATTCCTCCTACATGCCAGAGACATTGCACATGAACAGAAGTTTCCACCCAGCAAATGAGGATGCTGTCTCTAAGGACTGAGATGCTAAGCAGATCTCTCCAGACAATTACTCACCCCAGGAAAAAATAGGAACAGGAGGGACAAGAAGAAATTACAAGTGAGCTATCAGGAGTTTACAAGGAAGGAGGTGATGCAAGGTGTTCAACTGCTAGGATAGTACATCTCAATCCTTGATCTGTGCCACATCACAGGATCACGGAATGCTATGGGGGTGGAAGGGACCTCTGGAGATCAGCTAGTCCAACCCCCTGCCAAAGCAGGGCCACCCAGAGCAGGTCCCACAGGAACGTGTCCAGGCGGGTTTGGAATGTCTCCAGAGAAGGAGACTCCACCACCTCTCTGGGCAGCCTCTGCCAGGGCTCTGCCACCCTCACAGGAAAGAAGTTCCTCCTCACGTTTAGATGGAACTTCTTATGTTCAAGTTTGCGCCCATTTCCTCTTGTCGTGTCACTGGGCACCACTGAAAAAAGACTGGCCCCATCCTTCTGACACCCACCCTTGAAGTATTTATAGGTGTTGATCAGATCCCCCCTCAGCCTTCTTCTCCAGCCTTAAAAGCCCCAAGTCCCTCAGCCTTTCCTCATAAGAGAGATGCTCCAGGCCCCTCATCATCTTTGTGGTCCTCTGCTGCACCCTCTCCAGCAGTTCCCTGTCCTAACATTAGTCAGGAGTGAATGTAAGACTCATGTACTACAAGGAAGCACAAAATAATTCTGACATGGACTGAAAAGAGTGAAAACAACTGTTCCAACATGCTTACTTTAAAATCTGGAGATGCACTTGAGCATGAAAATTCCTTTGGAATTGTGTAGTAAACATTATATTCTCCAAGAAATTTAGTCAGAAGTATTTGAAGACGATTCCTAACACTGAATGCAGTTTCAGCAACTTTAGCCTTGATTTCTATGCAGCACAGTTTCACAGGTGTAAAAATTTAATAATCCTACCTCTTATGTTCACAGGCATGCTATGGATATCGACTCAATTCATAAGCATTTGTGAAGCATGCAGAAAATATGACAACTGTACAACAATGATATTAATAGTGGTTTACTTAGCACGAGGTTTGGACAGCACACATGAGGTAAGACCAAACCCTAGGTGTGGGGAAAAAACAAGCATTTCCGTAAGTAGCAAGAAGACAGATATCTGACCTCTTTAAGGCTTATCTCACCCTTGATTAATGTCTGTTGCTACTCAACTAGAAGCTCATACAGTCACCTTTCAATTCATGCACAATGGTCACACTCACACAGTAATCTTTCAAAGCACTCATATACTTCTTTTCTCTATTGGCACTCAATTTTTCATAAATACTTAAAATGTATGTGTGAGACCCTGGCTCATTCATTCAGTTTCAAGAGGTGAGTTTTAAACTTATGCTGATTTCATAAGCATGACAACATTAGTCTTATTTTCAGTTTATAATATAGCTTTCTAATAACCTAATATTACATTTTACTTTAATGTTTTCCTAGTTTTACATTTGAATAAAGAAAATGGCACTAATTATTTTATATTACAGAAATTACTGAGGACAACCAGGAAGAGAAAGAGCTCATGTATTTCATCTATCATTTGTGCTGCGAAACAGATTGGGATACTGTGATTTTTCTGGAGTTGTGTGGTGGAAGTTTCAGAAAAATAGTACTTTCATTACTGTTGTCACTTCTCTTTTACTGTGCTTTCTTTTCTGAAACAATTTAAACATATACTGTATTAAGAACAATTACATCTAACTTTGCTTGTCACCACGAACCACACAATTACAGTTTTGATATGTTTTAGACAACACTTTTTTTTATCTTTTCTTTCTGAAAGTTCACTAGTGCAAGACAGAAGATCAAAGTGATTTGATTTGAATGTATTGTTTTTCCTCTTATATTTTTACAGACATGTCATTTATTTGTTGCAAGTAATATTTGCATCCTTGGTGAAAATTCTCAACACAAATTATAAAAATAGCTTGTATCTTATGTTTCTACATTCCCCGTTTCTCTATTTGAGAGTATCTACAATTGTCCAAAGACATGAAATAGATTTTAAGACACTTCTTTCCCACCCTACAAAGACGACTCCCACCTGCTACTTTGCAAAGCAGCAACGCAGGAGTGTTTTGGAATGGCTGTCTTTGCTTACTCTACAACACAGCCATAGCCCATAAGGACTCATAGCAGTGGGGTCTGCTGATTTCAGCCCAGCTTCCTCCTCCTCCCTCCTTTTCCTTCTGGATTCACCCATATGATAAGAGAAATAAATTGCTTCTCCTTCTCACTGCCTGAAAACAAATAAATAATAAAATCAGTATTCAATGTTAGCAAACTAAACAAGGGGTGGATTGTCTTTCCTATTCTCATCACTGCTTGGCACTACCATGATGGCTCACGCCACGTTTGGGACTAGAACACAGGGAGGAGATGTCAAAAGAAGGCTACACAGTGTGGTGACCTCTTAATTTCTGCTCCACTGTTGCTCTCTTCCCATTTTATCCATTTGTAAGGGGACTTTCTAGGCGATGAGCCTTTTGAGAGAAGACTACCAGATACCGTGTTGCACTTATAACAACCCAGTAAGTCCTACAATCTAACTGAAGCTTCTAGAAACTAGTGCAATATAAATTAAAATAGTATGAAATATCTGCCAATTATCCTTGGGTGATGGATAAAAAACACCAAGACTAATGAACACTAATTATGAATACATACATATTCTCTGAAGGTATATGTATACACATAGATACATATATATTTATAATTTATCATGTTTATTTATTTTAATTTGGATTCCTCGCTGATGATGACTTTCCAATCCACCTGCTGGGGCTAGATGCAAAGAAAAAGGATCAGTGAGAGGAATGGAAGTCACAGTGACTGAAGAAGCTTTTATAATGGCCAAGAAGAACAGACCACTGATCACGTGCAAGCAGACCCTCTCCTGAAGTTCCACTCAGGGCAGTAATCCAACAACTCTCAGAGAACCTGGAGAGTTGGAAGTCCTCCTACTTCCCTGAGCTCTGGGTGTTAAAATAGCTGCAGTTCACAACTGCAGGATTGAATCTCAGCAATTCCATGGGCAGGGATCTCTCAGCAAGGAAGTTAATTGCCATTCACTGTGGGGACAAGGGAGCAAACAGGTATTCTGCAACAAATCCTCCCATAGCTCTGGGTATACCCAAGGCTGATCCCAAAGGCTGTTCAGAAAGACAAAAAGGATGATTTCATCTGGGATCTTGAAAAAAAATAATAATCCTTGAATCCCACAATAATCTGGAAACTAAAATGGGGAGTACCACAGAATGCCAGGGATGCTTTGCTGACCACAATTATCTCAGAGCAGTTTTATGTCACACAGAAGGCCAATACAGAATAATGGGGGGAAAAAATCCTCATTTATTTTACATGACAAATACAGCACTTTGGAAATCACTTAATGAGGGCCAAACAAGTAATAGAGGAAAGATTCCTGAACCTATTTTCTGCAAAACTCAAAAGTTAAAAAAAACAAACCAAAACAAAGCAAACTTGGGCATTGATTACTAGGTAGCTTTTTTGTGCGCGTAAACACAGAACTGTCTTCATGAGTCTGAAGACAACCAATACAGCAAGCAGGGGTTTATCCTGTTTCAAGTCCGTTCACTAACAATTTGTATTTACATGTCCAGAATTTTTGAAGCCCTTGTAATAAAAATGTTTCTTAATCACAGTATGTAGTTCTAACGGTGTTATCTTCATCTGGCTAAGATTGCAGAAGGCAAGTCCATTTTTTAGTACCATATTTGTTTTATGCAGAGCCTTTCTGAGGGTTGCAAAAATGATCAGAAAACTGGAGGACCTCTCCTATGAGGACAGGCTGAAAGAGTCGAAGCGGTTCAGCCTGAAGAAGAGAAGGCTCTGGGGAGACCTCCTTGTGGCCCTTCAGTACTTAAAGGGGGCCTACAGTAAAGATGGGGACAAACATTTTAGGAGGGCCTACTGTTATAGGACAAAGGGTAACAGCTTTAAACTAAAAGAGGGAAGATTTAGACTAGATGTAAGAATAAGAAATTTTTCACAATGAGGTTGGTGAAACACTGGCACAGGTTGCCCAGAGAGGTGGTAGATGCCCCATCCCTGGAAACATTCAAGGTCAGGTTGGACAGGGCTTTGAGCAACCTGATCTAGTTGAAGATGTCTCTTTTCACTGCAGGGGGGGGTTGGACTAGATGACCTTTAAAGTTCCCTTCCAACCCAAACAATTCTATGATTCTTTCCATTTAAACTGTTTCCTACTAAAGCCTCTCAGCACTTTGAAATGTCTTCTGCTAGGAAACAGAGCCAAAAGAAGCAAATCAGTACCATTTTAGTACTTCCCAGCAAAGACCTGTATTGCTATCGCTGAGAAGGAAAAAAAGGCATTATGATGCTGATAGAACACACTACAGACAGATACACAAACTAAACTTAGATCTCCTCAGGTTTAAAATAGCTTCCTACAGTTAAGAATGTGTTCTTGGAGTTGAGAAAAACATGCACAGTGTTATTACAGTTCTCACAGCCTTCTTTTGCCGATACTGTTCACCTTGTTCACCCAAGTTTTCCAGTTACCTGGCTTCTACCTAAAAGGAGATATTTTTCATGTTTTTTGAGCAATCATCAAACTTTAGGAGGGCTTTTTTTTAAGACTTAAGACCAACCTAAAGGGTTATTTCAAGTAATGCCAGCATCAAACCTCCAACTGCCACAGTTGCAGGCTTCACTGAGGACCAGAACCTTTGAACAGGTTAAGAAAAGAAGGTAACGTCACTATTTTTGTGTTGGAAAAAAATGCCTTTTGCACGCAGACATATTTTTTAATGGATAAAAATAATACTATGTCCTTAGGGTTTCTCTTCATATTCTTCACGCTTGGCATCAACATCCTTCCCCCAAAATATCTTCTTAAACAGGGGTTAAAATAATTCTGACATTTGAATTAATAACATCCCCTTTGCTGTTTTGTCACTGGATGATTCATCAAAAAGTGTAACAACTTAATTAACGTAAAACAGTAAGCAGCATGTAATAGCACTAGTAGGCCAAAAAAACTACAGATTAAAAAAAGCCAACAAACCATAGGTAAAAACACATGATGCAGTATCTTCCCACTGAAAACAAATGTCAAAAAGTAGAAGGTGCACCTTGTTTTGAATTACAACATGAAGAATGGTGTTCCACCCCTACAGAGCTTCTCATAAAACATACAACAGAAAGTTAATACCAAATTTTGTCATGACTGGGTTTCATTCATCAAGCTTTTCCAAATGCCACGTGGCCCTGCTGAAGTATCGCTATTCTGACACTTAGTCCATTTTAAAGACTACTGACTTAAACTGACATTTTGGGAAAAGAAAGGAGGCCAGTCATCTTCTTGAGGTACAGACCGAGGTTTCCTCCTCTAGCTAGACCAGATAAAGCTTCTGAATAGTATACAAGCAAATAATTCCCTAGAAGACTTGGAACAGGGAGCTCATATTTGCAAGAGAACCTGCCAAAGCCCTATAAAAGATCTAGAACAGCGCAGGGAGGAGAATATAGCTCATTTGGCTAACGTACTCGCCTTAAGTCTTTTTCTACTGTAAATTAAGGCATCCCTTACAATCAAAAAGCTGCTTGTCATACTGCCAAGAAAGAGCCCATCAGTATCCATTTCTAGGAGGGCAGAACACACACGGTGCACATTCTAAGAAGGCCTTAGAGCAAAGAGGACTATTTCTTTCATCCAGAGGCTCTGCCACTTGAATGAAGGGCTGAAAGCGAGTGTGTCAGAAGTAGGTAAATCAGCTGTGCATTTCCTGGCAAAGGACTAGCTCAGGAAAGCCTATTGACCTTGGAATAAGAAATACGCCAAACGAAGCACTTCCCCATTAAGTTGAAGACCGATCACTTGTCATTCACCACAAGCAAGAAGGTCAGTGTCTGAACACCTCCCAGCAGTGAAGTCCGATGAGAAGCAGACTGCTGGATTTCTTACTCTCAGGACAGTACCCCACGGAGGCTGCCTGCTCTGATACTTTTCTGGCAAGCTGTCTTCTGCAGACTTCATCGCACCTGTCAGCAAAGGCACAAGTTCTACAAGCTCTCCCATCCCTACAGATGACAGGAAAAGATCTTGCACAGTCATTCCCAGCACAAGGAGAGAGAATTCCAGCTCAAGCAGGACACTGCTATTGCTAATGTACATGGCTGTTTCACCTGCCTTCCTGCACCATGATTTTGCATTTCCAGTGCCACCTTAAGTGCACTTTCTACATTAAATGGGAAGTCCCCAACACCATGGGAGGAAAAAAAAAATAAAATACCTTTTTGCATGTCAGATGGGTCCTTGCACTTGAACAGAGTACCTGGTTTGTGGTGGAATTATCCATTTCTTCAATAAGGAACATCTCCATGGAGTATATAATGAAAAGCAAAGCACACATGCATCTGAGGTATAATTCAGCAAATACCAACATAAAAGAAAGCGAGCAGCATGGCTAAGAGGTTTAATTTCTTAGCCTCAAGACAGGATAGCCTCCACTCCCTTTTGGAACCAGGAAAAAGCTGTACTTACTTTATTGTTACCTACAGCTGATAGGAAAAGATGTCTTTCCAAAACAACATCCTAGGAAAAGAATCTCTGGAATGTAAAAGGCAGTTTAAATGAGTGGAACTTGCAGTAATCTCAGTCTACACTCCACACAATTTCTACCTACACTAGCCGTTCTGCCTGGTCACAGAAGCTTGAAGAGCAGAAATTGCAATGAAGGATCGCTTTAGCTGGGGCATCACCGACATGACTCTGGAGATTTTTTTTGTGAAAATGGAAAGAAAAAAGCAACGCATGGGGCTTTGAGCAACCTGGTCTGGTGGGAGGTGTCCCAGCCCACGGCAGGGGGGTTGGAACTTGGTGATCTTTAAGGTCCCTTCCAACTCTAACCATTCTGTGATTTAATGGAGCTGCTACTACTTCTTCCTCCAAGGCTGAACTGCAACTTCTTAGTATGTAGACACATATACATGAGAGTCAGAGAAAACTCAGGCAAGCAGGACCAACAGGTGGCAGAATCATGAGGTGAGCAGTTACGAGCCTGAAATAACTGTAGCCACTGCTGATGAGAGGAAGGTGAGAAGTGATATTCCCACTGATTACAGGCTTGGAATGCAGTGGTGAGCAGACAGATTTGGGACTGTGCGATATGGCAGAGCCATAATAAATCAACAAGAGCAGACAACTTCCAGAACCATGATTTGCTCCATCAAGATGGCAATTTTGAGGCTGGAGAAAGATCTCGGGTGCCCTTTAGGCACCTGCAAAGCAGACCCTACAGAAACTGGATGCGAAAAAGCATCAAGGTTTGGTTGTAGCCATAAAGACCCATGAAGTCTCAAGATAAGCAGAACAGGATGTCATAACTGGACGCTTCAAAAAGACCATGGTTCTCTGTAGAATAGGGCTCTCGAAACCCAGCATTTTGTCCTGTAATGACCATGTGCTTCTAAGCCACTTGCCCTGTTCACGTACATTTCTCTAGTAGCCATTTCTGACTACTAGATGGGACAGTGAGCTATATAGACCTCTTGTCTGAACTAGTATCACTGTTCACAGGAATAATGTTATGGGAAACTCCTCACTTTTGGAAGAGACTATGACTTGATTGACTTGTTTAAGAAATACACTTGGCATCTATACTAATGTTCTTTATTAGGCTAGGAGATACAGGATTTGTAAATACCATGCAAAAGGGTAAGGCTGTCTTAGACGTTTAAGATTTCTACCTGCTAGCAAGCTTGTTATTAGATAGAACTAGTTTAAACACCGGTAAACTCCAAAAAAAAAAACCACTATGGAGATGGAGTAAAACATTAAAAAATACAAATAACAAGCACCAGGTGTAAAATGGAGATGAATAGTAGGTGCTAAAACTGAAGTCAGCAATGGTGACACATGGAAAATGCTAAAAAGAAAAGATTGAGGGTCAACTCAAGGAAAACCTGAAGGGAAAAAAAACACCCAAGAAGAATTAAACTAGGAAACATATAGTTATATGCAATGAAAGAAATATAAACACAAGCAGACTAACAGAGCTATAAAAGTTTCTCTCTGATCGACAGCAAGAGAAAAAAGTAGAGGTAGTCAAGAGCAACTGAAGAGTGGAAGACAAATTTCCACCTTTACTCATTTGGTGAAGACTACAAGGCACAGCGTCATTCCTACATAATACTAAGGCAAAAATTCTCCATGGTCAAGCAGCTGAGTATTCTGCACAACCTCGCCACAGATGCACATACAGGCAAACATTCAAAGAACAATTTAATCAACATTAGCAAGGCCAGCCAAACATTTAATCCTAAATTTTCAAAATTCTTACTATAAACATACTGACAGAATAAAAAAAAAAAAGAGGGGAACCTGATGCGCATGTGAACACTCCTCAGTATTTTCCAGAGATGAAAGGAGATGGTGTAAAGCAAGGAATGACTTAAGTTCTCTGGTTTTGGTATGCTATAATTTTGTCCTTATCCCCTGTATTTTTTCATTTTAATTTTCTGAAGTTCAGTAATATAGGAAAAGGAGCAAAAACCATGTAATTTTTTTTTTTTTTAGCCTCCTTTACTCCTGAATTCTTAGATAAACCACAAAAATCCACTGAGTGATTATTCTGCTCTTATTTGCCTTCCCCTACCCTCCTGTCTCCATGTTTTTACTGCAGAGCATGTACAGTGAAAGTCTAGGTGTGAAAACAATTTTACATTAAAAACATCTATATTTAATAAAATATTGTTAAAAGAAGCATATATTGAAAAACATAGGAATCTTGAGCTTTCAGTTCTGGTATTACCTATGTTAGTATTGCACGCAAAAACCACCACGCTTCAGGTTCAAGGAGACTATAGTATTATTACTTACTTGTGTAACAATAATAAATACTAAGAGTTCATTTCAAGAGATAGCCTCCTTTAGGGTGGTACTTTCTGATTCATACCGCTATCAGTTTTGTGTTAGACTATGGCAGTGTTGATCCCGCCCTATGGGAATCTTTTCACAATTTATTAGGAATTCTGACGATCACCTTAGAAAAACAATAAAATCATCAAGCCATTACCTAGATCTTAGTAATATGAAAATACAAGAGGCAGCTTGTTTGGCATGTGTATCTTCTTTCAAATTTCATCTTTGCAGTTCACATACGGGAATGTTACATGAATAGGAACATGAAAAAATTATTTACTCTTACAAAAATCCCTTACTGAAAGAATCAATTATTCATAAAAAAAGCTGTATCTGAAGCATGGCATATTTCCACTTGATTATGTATTTTTCTGAATGTGTACATGAGCCACCAAAAAAGATGTCACTTCTCTAGCAGTAAACAGTTGCTTTTGTTAGATTACCCCCGCCCTAAAAAAATGCGGATTTCCATGTTCAAGGAATATAATTAGTAAGCAGCATCATTATAATGCTTTGAGGTCTACCATGCAAGAAAAAAAAATCCTAGCAAGGGGTTTTTTTGGCCCTTGTTTTTTACCTTTCACAACAAATTTCACAATACTCTAACAGTTTAAGGAATAATAATAGAAGACATTCAGGTGTAATATACACCTCTATCGAGGTATATGGTTGATGGCTACTCCTTTCTGGCCACGTGAAACAATGCACACCTACAGTAAAAATTTCATTCAGCCAGACCTACTACAGAATTTCACAGTATAATTAGATATACAGTAAGCGATGTGAAGATTCCAGGAGGCATGCATATATTTATTTCACCAAACACAACTGCCATCTCCAGATGTTAATTTTATCTATAACACGAGAGGCCTTTTTAAGCAAAAGGTACATTCACAGACAGATACGCACACACCTTTACAGATGAATAACCACAGAAAACAGGGTCCCTTACTGTTTTCAGTTCTGCAAAAATACTGCAGTCATGAATTAAACATCACCTTCCAAAGTTCTGTTTTGTGCCTGCTCTGGCAAGGTTTCTGGGAACACCGATTAGAACGTGAATAGCTTTACATTACCTCCAACCTTAGGCCCACCAGCTGATCCTGGCTTTCTTGCACTATTCGAAGGATTTCCTGGCTTTTTAGGTGCCGGAACCTTGAAGGCTGAAGCAGCTGACGATGGCCTATTTCCATCCACTGACTCTTCATCATCAAAGCTTTTGTCTAGAAAAGGATACATTAAAAAGAAATACAACTATTAGAACAGATGTATATTTATTCCGTAATCAATTATTCTGCTTTACATTTCACAGAAATTCACAAGATGTATAAATAAAAACACGTATTTATCACTGTGTCCTCTGTCTCTGACCTACGAATAAAATGACAATGAGAAATAAACAGCATTTTCTACACATTAAGTTCTTATATCATCTTGCCTCCCTAATTAACCACTGTAAAACTGAACATAAAAATGAATCCTACACATTCATTCCCACAAAGGGAAAATATCTTTGCAGAGACTGAATATTTTTGCCTATTTCTGAATATTTTCCCCAAAGGAAAGCCGTTAATATATTTTTTTATTGTTCCAGCCTACCAAAGACAAATGCTTCTCCCTTTTTCCTCTTTTACTCATGCATGCATTTTCTGCTACACATCCTCCCACAATGTGTCTAACCAGCACTCCCTGTCTCTTCCCTTCCACCCAGATTTTTCAACTTACAATCACAGATCCTCTTGCAGATCAGCCGCCTCATTCCTCTGATAGCTCTTCAATCCCCTCACCCTAGGACGGACCCAGCACCTCACATGGCCACACGCAGCAAATTCTCAATACTAATCAAAGATTCTCTCAAAAACTGCTGGCAAACACCCTAGATCCACCACTGAGATTTGTGCCGGCATCTTTTCTCTCCCTTCCCCGCACTAGGTGCCGCACAACCAATGAGCTGCAAGGTGACATCATCTTCTGGGAGCCACCGCCAGAGGAAAAGGTGAAAATTCTCCATGCAAATAAATTCATTCCCACACACGCTATTTGCCACTATTCCAATTCTTCATTAAAAGAGAAAAAAAAAAACCAACCCAAAACCTAGACAGGCAGGCAATACTCCGGGGTTTGCACTCCCTCTTTTCCTATAATTTCAGGTTTGTGTGTTTTTAATCAAGGAAGAAATTGATCTCTAGTGACTAAATATAATAGTCTCAATACAAAACGTTCAGCCTTCCAAAAGAACCCAAGCCTATTCCAACAGTAGGATGTAACGGTTTCTCAATCTACTTAGGGTAGGGAAGATGGATTTATTTATAAGCTTGAGCACAGAAGACATGTCAGCCTATGGTTCCTGTAATAAATAAAATGGGCGAGGCTGAGACACTGCTGCACTACAGAAATAGAGGACCAATTTAGCATACTATCTGCTCTAAAACCTGCCATTCCTAAAAAAAAATAAAAATAAAAATAACAAAGCTTTGCAATTAATTTTATTTATCTCTGGAGTGGTGACTATTCACCCTTTGCTTATTCCGAACTTGCTCCCAGTGAAATGTCAACTATATTTAATAACACAGCCTCCCCAAGGAAGGCAGCTTTCGTTAAAAGGGTAAAGCAAGGTTTTGTCCAGCAGCATTTGCAGCGCCCCACGTTAGAACGCCCCGCATTTAACGTGCCCGAGATCACTGCTGCTTTAGGGAGTCCGTTTTTCTACCATTAGCAAAGAGCTGTGCTTTGCACCAACAAATCTTCACCATTAAAGACGAAACAAACCACCACGGGAAGCATCTGGATGTATATCCACCATTTGCGCTCACATTATTTCCTTCTCTCCTACACGCACTGATTTTTTAAGAGAGCCTTGCTAAGAATAACCGCGTTCGGCCACGTAAACTCCTCGGATCGGGGTGGGGGAGAGGCATCAGCATCCCCCCCCCATCACTAGCCCGTGTGTTGCCATGGCAACAGCACTCCCGCTCCGTACCCGGGCGGAGGCTGAATACATTTGGATTCCTGCTGCTTTTACACTTCGGCTCTTAAATAGAACCAGACATCCAAGATTTTTTTTTTGAACAGGGGAAAACCACTAATCCAAACGCCAGGTTAAAACGCAGTGAACTAAACACTCTAATGGCAGTGTAAATAGCAACGGTTAATATCCAAGCCACCTGCATCCTTACAGGGAATTTTAAAATAGCAATTAAGAGATACCTTGTTGATTTTTAAGCAGCAGGAAGAGATCAACATTGATACACGAGAACATGCTTTTCAAATAAAAATGTTTTTGTTGCTGCATTATTTTTTTGGTAGGTTTAATAAGGAAATAGGCCAGGCTTTCAAGTTCCTACCCAACAGCACCACAATGCAGTGGTGATATGCAAATGTCAACAAGGAGCCTTTAAAGAAATGAAGTTATTTGCAGCACAATTTTAAAAATAGTAAGTGAGCATTTTGCTCCTTTATGCAAAACCTTCTAATCCAGAAAAACCCAGACAACATCAAAACAACAGTGTACTTTGGGAACCAATGGCTCAGATTAATTAATTTTATTCTTCCCAAGCAATTCATTATGGAGTACTGAAAAATGGAGAAGTGTAGAGTTTCCTGCTCAACCCCAAAATGCAGAGAGAGAATGTCAGAAAAGCGCAAAACCAAATATTCCCAGCTACTGATACGCTGTGAAAATTATAGGATGATATATCAAACTATGAACTTGGTAATACTGTGAAATGACTTCGCCTAGTAAAAAGATATTTATTTTTTTCCACACATTTAAAACATTGTTAACACTGGATTAAAAATCCTACCCTATGAAATGGTTTTATAGTTTCTTAGTCCACATAAAACACAGCTTGTACAATATTTTTTTAAATGCGTAAGTACTTTTGAGAAACACAGAATTGATCTTAGCCACTGGCACCTGGGCATTCTTAAGTAGACTGTTCAGGATTTATGTTAAAATAAGTTAAAAATGAGAGTACAGTCACTAACAGTGTTCCATAATTATAGCACCGTACCATAAATGTATAAAAAGAACAGGTGAAAAGGAACTTTCTAAATTCTTTTAAGGCTAAAGTGATAACACAGTTGAGTTTCTTTTGTTGAGGGACTTTTGTTTTTAAATAAACAGGAACAGGAAAATTTTATTCCGTGTTTTACAGAAACCGGTGGTTTTCTCCCCCCGTTTTGGGCCTGTACACTTTTATTTCCCTAGGCTCTATTAACATCACTCCAACTGATCTTTAGGGCCATTCCATGTTCGGAAAGATGCCTGACAGCATTTGTGAAGATCTGAAACCTGAAGTCTGTATTTATAGCAGTTAATGAAACAAAAGCATTGTATCAGTTTCCAGCACCATCTGCTTTCCATGTGCTCTTACTCATCTGCAGCGAGACACTTGTTTGCAGCTCTCATAAAAGCATTTCCATGTATTTCAGCATAGAGAACCCCAGCTCGAAGGTATAGCTGTTCCTCCGCAGGGTATGATAAAGGTGCAGTTCTGCTCAATCCAGCTGAGCCGAACTCGTTTCCTACGTGCCTTCGTTTAAGCCAATGGACCAGGGCTGGAGCCTCCTGGCTGCCAACGCGTGGAGCGTGACCATGGCTGTCATTATCAAGCTGTGACAGCAATGCTAGTTTCATGCAGTCTGCAAACAAAAAATTCATTTCTACCACTGAAGTCGTAAAAGCCTAAATATAATTGATATTTCGAAACACATCCGCCTGAAGGATGCAAACCCTTTTTCTTTCTAGAATGGCCAGGTAATTTTCAGTCTAGTTCATTTTAAAGGCCAAACACTTTCAGTGTATCAAAATTCACATATGCAAATACACCTGACAGCTGAGAAAGCACTACCCCAAAAAAAAAGTTCTAAGCTACTAAAAGCAGGAATAAAAGTCGGTATCAATTGCTAGCAATTTACACAACAACTTAAAAGAAAAACGCAATTAATGAAAGATACTGAACTTCAGTTAAAGCTCACAAGACTGTGCTTTCACTTGGTATCTTAAATCGCAACAGGTTAGAAGAGTTTTGGAGGTAAGCACATCCCTACAGAGAAGAGCTTGGAATCTAGTACTGACAAAAGCTCCTGAAGAAACCTGATGAGCAGCAAATGTTCTCACTCTGGAACAAGTTCTCCTCCAGATGAACAACTTCAAGGCAGAAAAAAAAAACCAAAGTCAAGAAAAGGTTGTTCTTCAATTCAGAAAGTTAGAAACACAAGATTCAACTTCCAAGCATTGAAATTTTCTAAGAGAGGAAAGAGATCTGCTCTGAAGGTAGTTTGCAGCAAGTGAATTAGTATCAATGAACTGCCATGCATTTCTATAAAACATCTCAGGAGTCCAAGGAATATTTCTAGTAAAAAAAAAAAACAAAAACCTGCCACAAACCAAGCTGTGTGACATATCAGACCCTAGAGTTTACCGCACTTTCAAAACTTGGGGTTTACCGAACTTATTCTAAGATTAAATCCAGACACAGCTGTTCAATTCGAAACACACACCAAAACTCCGAACCATCCCAAAGGTTTAAATACTAAAATTCTTAAAAAACAAACTATGCAATTGGTACTAAAAATAAAATATATGTGGTATCTTTGAGCCTTGTAGCATTGCTCTTGGGGGACAGACTAGAAATACGTATTATCTTTTTTTTAAAGTATTCAGAGATTTCAAAGGATAAGCATTAACAATCAAAACTGATACTCAAAGAACATTCTAGCGGTCCCAATGAGAAAAACTCCTAAACATCCTCTTTACTGTGATTTGGCTATAGAGCAAAAAGGCTAATTACAGATGTATCCAGGGACAAAGGAGACTAAAACTTTCCATATCTAGAGATAAAAATATTTTATTTTTTAAAGAAAATTAAATTAAAAAACATTTATTGTTACTGCAACTCAAGCCTTTACCTCAGCTGGTCTTAAGATTGATAGAATTGAGACATTTACTATCGAACATATTTAAGTCACAGTCAATAACAGAAGAAAGAAATACAGTCTCATCTACGTGGCTGTAGAAATAGAAGTTCTATATTCTATTTGTGCCACTGAGAAGCAGCCAGTCAGGAGTTAACTCATCTTAAAGCAGATCCCCAAATAACACCACAAGGAGGGAAAAAACCCCACCCAGATCCCCTGCAGTAACACAGAACTAAAGCTGCCCACAAAGGCAAATCTCAATATTGTATCAGGATCACGATCTTACACACCTAACACTACTAGAGTTGTACATGTTTTACAGCAGATTGACAACAGTCAAACCAAAGAACAGAGTATATTTAATAATACTGCTTTTAAACTTTGACTTCTGTTAAAAACATGCCCTTCCTATATCCATCTTCCCTTTAAGCACTGCTAGCAGACACCAAATGTTCCTGAACTACTGCTAACAGTCCCTTTTCCCCACCACAAACTGTTTATAACGACAGGATTGCAAAACCCTGCCCAAGCAAAACACTGAGAAGTAGCTGAAACTTCTTACATTTCCCAAGTCACTCCCACATCCTGCGCCTACCAAGACACCGGCTGCCAGTCTCCCTTCAGTGATTTACAAACATAGACTGCACCAATTACTTGGAACATCTGGGACTGGATCGTTAGCTCCATTCCAGATGAACTGGTGCAGCCCACAACAGCTTCTGCCAAGCATGAAAATGAAGCCCCAAGCGCTACAGATGCATCAGGTTAGTTGATCCTTCTAATCCATACTTCAAGCCAATGCCCCACATCATTTAGCGAGCACTTTATCCCTTACACATCAGGCATTCCATACAGCCCCGAGAATCTGTTTGTCCTGACACAAAGGGCAACATTCATTTGCCTAAGCACAGTCATCTAAAACTAGTTTAGACAGTCCTGGGTATCCTGTCCCTCTGCCAACTGGCATTCCAGAAGGGCACAGATCTCTTGTGGGTCTCCTGCCAGCCTTGTTTGCTCCCTGTGGCAAGCGTGGATACTGTGAGGCACCTCAAGTGGCATGAGATGCCTATGTCTGGGCAGCTGAATCGCACCTAAGATGCTGTAGATCTTACCCTAAAGGCGTAATTCCTGAGCATTCTCTCTCTCCCACAGCAGGTAGAGGGATCTCGAACCAGAGCGTAGTGACAGAAATAACATCACATCACTTACTGATGGTGTAAACTGTCTTCATGGTACACCTCCTCTGTTTCTCTTTGCGTTCCTGGAGGAGGACACTGTACCTATGATTCAGTGCTGCTGAGCAGGGCTCATGTTCTGTGCAACATATTCAGATGCTCATCAGCAAGATCTCCAGCTCTTACCAAAAGAGACTCCTTTTCCCACTGTAATCTCACTAATGGGGAGTAGGGGTGGGGTGGGAGGAATATTAAAATGACAAAGGTTGCTAAATAATGTAGCTTGGTTCAAAAAAAAAAAACCAACCCAATGTACTAAAGCCAACTGTGAAGCCAAACATATTCCTTCACATACTAGTTTTCCAGGAAGTTCCAGTGGACTAGAATGTCTTTTAAAAAATATAAAAAAGGCAGGAAGCATGGGGAGCACCAGTCAGTAAGAAACAGGGATGAGGCAAATACTTATCACTTAAATTGACGCTGTTGATCCAATCTCAAAATCTGATACGGTTCCCCTAACTTTTCCACAAGAGCAGAGTACAGCTCTCCTACACTCATCCATCAGCTACAGCACACTGAAACAGGCTCACATCAGATGGGCTTTTTTTAGTTGGTTGGTTTGTTTTTTTTAAAACAGGAATCAAAATAAATAGGAAAAAAAAAAGGGAAACTGGAAAGAGTAGACTAGAGCTGACAGAGAAATTTAGAAAAGAAATATTTAGGAACGGCAATGGCACTTGCCACAATAATTATCTACATTTCTTGCAGGTCTATTCTAATGATACTAATAATTTATCCACTTCCCTAAATAGTTTGATGAAGAATTATGTTCAGAAAAGATTTAATTGAGAAAAAAAAAAAAAAAATCAATATGTGCCAGTAGTATTTTCCTGACTGCTAAGGAAAGTTAGTCTTATAGTTGATCTTACTATTGCCTGGCTGAAAGACACGATTTAAATATAGATTTTAAAAAAAAAGCTGCAACAAGCCAGAACAAGCAACCGAGCTAATCTTCATCTCAATTTCTGTAAAATTATTTCCACAGTCCAATTAAATTTGCCTAAAAAAATTAAATTCTTTAGTCAGTATTAAATTCTTGCAATTGGGCTCCCCCATTATACATTTCCCAAATGCTACTTGGAGCAACTTACTGAGAACTGGAGCTGGAGTCAAAATTACAGTACTTTAGAAATCATCAATTTCACTTTATTTCCAGCTTTCCTCAGACATGTTCAATAACCTCCTGAATCAACAATTTCATCAGTAAAGCGCATAGAGAAAGACAGCCAGAGTCTCTGGAATTCATGACAATGCAACGTATTCTTCATGATTAGTATTCCTGATTAAATAGTAAGATTTTTTAAAAGTACATGCTTACTATTACTGTTCTTCAGCATTTGCGCTACGTTACAGTGTTAGGCCACACTGCACTGTGCCCGGGGCTGAAATGTTAACAAGTTATGTGTCTTTTGGGTGGGGGGGAAGGAAAAACAGTGTAGAAAGGACACAAATATGATTTGCAGTGGAAACTAAAGACCACTTAAAAGCATTACAGGTTGACTCAGTAGCTGTAACACAGAGGCTGATAGGAATACTCCTCTGTTTTAGCACGAAGTTCGGTATGTCTACCTCAGCATTGGTGTCTTAACTCTTCCATGAAATGTCAGAAGTAAAGCTGAGAAGGGAAATAACTTCTGAAGCAATTGAGACCTCTGGTAAACAAATATGAGTACTCCCGTAGAAAGCCTCCCTACCCAGACAGTGACTGAAATGAAATTAGGTAGTTCACTTAAAATACTAACAATCGAAAAAAAGAAATAAAAGACCTGAAGAGAATTTTTACTTGATGCCCGGTAAATCTGTAAGCCACAAAAGAGACTCATCATTTGCATCAAAGTTAGGGTTTGGTTAACCATTGTAGCCAGTCTGAATTCACACCTCATTTTTGGCCTAACACTTCACTGTGTTGTTAAGTTGCCCTCTAAAGGAGCTACCACTTCAAATATATTACTGAAGCATAAACCCCGCTATTCACCTTTAAAATACTCTGCAAGCCAACAGTTTGTCTTTGCTAAGCAGGCCTGGTCTCACTACTGTCTTCGTTACCTAGGCTCCACAAGTCATTTTATTTCTTTCTTCACAAATTTACTCTCCTGTACAACAGCAGAGTTGTACTGATCTGATGTACACATTTACTCTGTACATCAAGCAGCTACTCTCAATAGCACCAGCGTTTACTTCAGTGAATCTAATGACCTATTACAAAACCAATACAATTAACATGAAAATCCAATATTCACAAATTACAATGATATGACTAGCATTATCGATCTATTTAAGCTCAGAAATGTGAGGAAAAAAAGGACCATAATTTTAACATCTGTAGCTAAGTCAATCAAACAACTGATATCCACTGGGGAATGACGCATTTGTGGCATTTCCAGTATTTAATTAATTCACACAAACACTTGAACAGCTTAGTGATTTTGTTTTTTCAAACTATTAATTACATCACAGCAAAGGTACGAGAGGCCATGTCTACCTTTAACGTATCACCTCTGTATGTGATAGCAAAGATATCTTATAAGATCAACAGGAAGGTTTACAAACAGTGAACCTCGGCTGTGATTTACTATTAGGAGCTGACAGTGCCAGATTCACTTCTGTCACCAGAGAAATTATTTTAGTATCAAACGCTCGTGTTACTTTTTAATGTGGCCAATTTCTGTATGTTAAACTCAATTTGCATGCTTACAGCATAAACCAGCAAGGCAGACTCACAAATAAAACAGAAATCCTAGAAGCAGAAAGTGTGACTAATGTGAACACACAGCAGATAACATGTAGTGAGATTTTTCTAAATTTGCTTTAAATCCCTGTAGTTTGGGAATTAGAAAACAGTATTCACCTCTGAACACAAAAATGTGCACAGCACAGAATAAAAGGGGTTGATAATGGTCTTTTAGCTTGTTGATCAACATGCTCCTTAACTCACATAATCAGAAGTGGAAATTAGGAAATGATGGCAAATATGTCCGGTATATAGCTAAGATTTTTAGTAGCTTCCATTTCTCCTGAGAGCATCATCCAATCCCAAAATAATACATACTGCCAGCTTCCCTCAATGTTTCTAAATAGTTTGCAAAAATCAACTTGAAACCGCAAAGAAATTTTAGACAAAAGCAATCTATACAGAAATGCTCTTGACCTTTAAGTTCAATAGCAAACCTCATATTGCATAAGTTCATTGACCAAAGGGCTTTCACCAGGTCAATATACAAAACAATCCATAACAAGAAAAGGATATTTCAGCAAATGTAAATCTACCAATGGTAACTGTTTAGATGACTACGGAACATCACGGAACTCCTGACATTTGATAAAAGCAGAAATATATAATTTGAAGAAAATAAGTTTCTTCCACAGGCTGTTAAGAGCTCTGCTCTACATCTTCAGCCTTTCTCCTCACTTTCATCAGGCTCCAACCATCCCTAATTTTGAGGGCTTTAAGCGTTTCTCAGTTGAAGAGGGGAATTTTCACATCAATTGAACACATGGGAAGCTATACCAGAGAAATTTTAAATGAGTACCCATGAGAATCTTGTTGTCTATACTCCATATAGCTGCGCAACTCCTTTGAGTTTTATACTGTACTTACTCCTTGTAAGAATCTACCGGCATCGCTGGTTTTCAAAAAGCTCTTTCAAGTTAAGCACTGCTCTTTCCTGCTGTCACTACAAAAGCATACTTTGATGAAGGAGTTGGGAAAGGAAAGAATGCACAAAACCCCAAACAGTTTTTTAAAACTAAGGTACTTCTATAAATACAACGTACAGAGGGGAATTTCTCATTCAGGTGAACACTACAGCAGGACCTTCACTTCTGAAGGCATTGTCAGACACCTGAAATGATCCAATTATAGCTTACTTGCTCATCAGTATTTACTACAGAAAGACTTTATTAAAAATAAAGGGAAAACTCCTCATATTTAACAGATAACAAAGCTGAAAATTAACCCTGCAAGGCAAATAGCTAATTAGTCACATGAAAGAGCCTTGCAACAGCTGTCAAAGAAAATGCTGACTAGACTTGAAATTTCTCCTTGGGCTTTCGGCAATTCTAATGCTTATTTCAAAACACACCTTTTTTTTAAAAAAAAAAAGAAAAAGAAAAAGAAAAAAGTAGTATTAGCAATAGTCTGGAATAATCAAAGATGTTTCAAAACAAAGAAGCATATCAACTGAAACACCAAACGATGTTTTTTTTCTTATGTCACTTGTTCTTAAAAACAAATGGAAAGAGACTCCAAAAGCAACCAGCACTTCTGGATGCCAAATATCTGAAAACATTTTCAGTGGACTGCTGTTTCACATTTAATGGAAACCACTACCCCCCAACAACTTCCCCAGAACTGAACACCAGAAATTCCTTGACACTTTAAAAATGTCATTTCGAAACAGGAAGATGAAACTTACTTGTAGTTCCTATTCTAGAACATAAAAAAAAAATAAAGTGCAGTTATCACTCTAGAATCCATGCTGGTTTTGAGAAAATAAGCATGTGTTTATCGTATGTTTGTTTTTTAAGTAAGAAAAGCTCTGACTTGCATACTTCTTCCTTGAATTATTTCTTTTTATTCACGTCAGCGTTGAACCTTGCTGCATTCATCCATTCTCTGAGTAGAAACTGTGTCTTTTCATGCAGCCCTTGGCTTGTTTACACATTCCCTCTCTCTCCCACTCAGTCGTTTCACTGTCCCTCTGTTCTTTTACTGCTATTAGCAACGGTACGTGCGCTTTATAGACAAAACACTACTCAGAATCTATGTTAATCACTGGCAGTAGCATATGACCTTACCGTGAAAAGAAGCTTTGCACTGGTTTGGTTCAGAACAGCAATCGAATTCCAGCTCACGGTATCTGTCCTTCCTCTCTCAGGCACAGTGAGCAAAGCCATTTCCCAACCCAATGTGCCCACCAACTGCTAATAACGGAAGAGGAGGGGTGCAGAGCAATTAACAAGGAGAGAAGCCAGTGCAGGCGCAGTCAGCATGTTAAAAAAAACACAAGCCACCAAGCAGGCCCAAAGAAGAACAGAAAAGGGAACAAGTCATGCATTTCTATTCCCCAGAAAAAAATCCCTTCTGCTACTATCTGTAATTATGTGGGTTTTTTCTCCCAGGAAACAGCTCTGAGTGGTACAAAGCACCACAGTTACATCCTGCCCAACTTCTAGGCCAGTGTAGTAATTGCTTTATCATCATCATTCACAGGACTCTGTTGGTTTAAAAAACCTCTCCCAGAGCAAAGTCAGAAATACATGTCAGACATGCGTGTGCACTACAGTTATATACAAATATTTAAAATCAAACTAATGTCTCAAACATCACTGTAGCCTCTGTACCTTTATTATGTCCAATCTTCTTTTCAGTCAAAAGTAAAATAGAAAACCACCCACATTTTACAGAAACTACTAATCAGATTAAAGACTTAGGAAGACGGCCTTCCCTTAGCAGAACATCAGGGAATGGAAGATAATTGTGCTCTAGGACCATGCATACATTAATGAAGTATCTTGAGAGAAGACAAACCCCATAGTTCGATATTTATGGGTAGTCAGATATAAAGATAATTCCTATTCATGAACCAGTCACATATGCTTTATCATCTGAAATCTGACAGATGTTTAAAGTCATGAAACATCATTACATAGTAAGCCATTCAAATAAAAATCCACTAATGAATAAAGTAGATTGATCTCATTCATTATGATTCAAACCAGCGTTCTTGATATATACTAGTGCAACAAATGCGGGCACCAAATACGTCCTCTTACAAAGCTGATTACGTGCTTTTAGATAGCCCTCAAATACCTTATGTCTGGTACTGCAATATGTTTAGTACATCTTAGGAAAAACCTATGTCTAATCTTCCCTTCATGGCCCCTCATTATTTTAGGCACGTAATTTTGTCCTTATTCTAATTACCTTGTTCAGCGGGGAGGAGGACAGTCCCTCACCTATGAAATACCAAAAGCAGCACAGCACAGATTGACAACAGGGTGAGCCAGCGCTGACGGACGCCCCTGTACAACAAAACCCCGAAGAGAAGGCACCAGGCGATGTGCCACGCCGCAATTCTGTCAGGGACCTCCTCAACACCCTAATCTGGTTATCAACGGATAAGGGCAGAAATGCATTATCCTCTCTCCAAGGAACGAGAAATCCAGAGCTGTTCCTGACTACTTTTCCTCAGCAGCCTCAGAACACAACTTGCTGGTGTCACACTCACACAAGTACGTGAAAAGCCTCTAAGACGGAGACAGCGTGTGCTTTCCCACTGGCAGGCACTGGGGACAGGAGGAGTAACACTCCAATCCTCTGCTGGGCCACTAATTTTCTTCTTCTCCATTCTTCCCACAAAAGGCTGGAGAGGTTGAGACAGTTAACAGGGGGGCAAACAGAAAATCTGGCACTTCCCTTTAATCTTTACTTGAGAAATCAGATTATGATTCAACATTCAAGCACCACGTTTTATTTACGTTTCTGCTTGTACTGAAGAAAACTGAAATTCCAAAAGGTTACGATAAGCCCGTGCCTTGCATTCAAGACACAATGTTGAAATTACCACCTCTATACAGCATTTCCAAATGTATTGTGTGATTTTTTTAACAGAACTAGGCTGATTAAGTGAGCAAACCAAATAAAATAAATTAAAAAATTCTGTTCTCTGAAGTATGTGCAGAACACCTCCCAGAAGACCAGCACAGACTCACAAAACAGTAAGTTAAACGTACATCCTGGCCACAACAAAGTGACATTTCGTCAAGAAAACATGTTTCTCAAAGGCTACAAAAAAGCCTTAAGACTGCTTCTTTTAATGCTGCATATATTAGGAGGAGGTACAGAATATTTGCAAAACAAAAGACCATGGCAAAACCTGCATTTAAATTCAGAGAGAGAAAAAAAAAAGATCAAAGAGTTTTCTTAATAGTAACTGAGGTTTTGTTTTCCCTAGCAGTTTCATAACGCGACATCAGAAGACTGAATTCCTTGTAAATGTGGCAAGCAGTAGTTTTAAGAGACCAACAGCTACATAATCATCCTACACACTGTTAATTGTATCTGGCATTACTGCTCAAAGCTCCTACACAGAACGTCAGCTGACTGCCTGAACAGTACTTTGTTCTTAGTGCCTTTGTTAATGACGACTTAAATTATACAGAAGAGAGCTCCACAACCACCCTCACTTTATAAACCTCGACCATTACAGAACCACAAAAATCCTATGGCTTTGCCAAGGGAATACAGTTATTTCTTAACGTGCTACAACTTGCATCCTTAATCTGTGAGCTACCCCCATCCATGTTTACACCACGGAGAACTTTGCTGCTTCACAGGAAGGAAACAAAGAGGAAGAAAAACATTCCTAGGGGAAAAAAAAAAAAACCTCAACAAGAAAGGGTTTACTACACCTTCAGTTCTACAAAGACCATGACTTCCCTTGCCTCTTGCAGATGAGAAACAAAATACAAACATCAGAGAACTGCCTGAATTTTTTTAAAGTATTAAACCCAGCCTTAATTTCACTGCTCCGGTCACACTGATAATCTCTTTCAGCCTCTAAGATATCAAAGAACTAAGTGAAAAACATACATTTCAGGGCACCTTAAGAAAAGGTCTCTCTCAGGACTCTTACTAATGATGTTGTAACAAATTCAGATAAAAGATTCGCCTTAATCGAAGTACATGATGTCTGTAAGCCCATCTTCCTCAATGTTACTTAAAACTATATGAAATAATCATTTGTAAAAGCACAGCCCTCGCAACGCATTCCTAAACTTGCTGGGAAGTCAAACCAATGCTTCTCAAGTTTCTCCGAAAATAATAATAATGCGGATTTAGAAAGTCATCGAGTCCCTGAGCTCCAGGAACCTGGCTGTCGCGCCAGGTGCTAAAGATAAAACATACGTCCAGTTTTTAAACCGAAAGGCAGCAATACAGCCCGTATTGCTTTACTGACCTACTTTCCACCGGTTTGTGTAACAATACACCGTGCAGCGAGGGAAACGTAGTAACATCACGGGGATGCCTCTATTAAACATATATATATTCCTTTCCCTAGAAGCAAGGCACTTTTACGAGCGACCCTGAATTACTAGGGATTTCTTCGCGAACCAGGGCGGGTTAACATTTGCTTGTTTACAAGAGGAGTAGAATAAATCCAGTCCTGTGGTAGGGCGATGGGCAACACCAGCAGCACAGAGAGATGAGAGGGGGGAGAGGAGAACGCCAACATCAAAATGCAGAGCGGAAAAGGCCAGTGCTGTAAATAATTAAGACCCACGGACCGTCCCAGAAATCCATGCAATGGGTCATTTAAACAAAAATAAATATAATAATAAAGAAAGGCTGCCACGCTCGGTGCCCACGGCAAGGTACCCTCCGCCCGCGACCAGCGGTGGGGATAACACCTCGACCGGCCACACCGGAGCCTTCGCACCCCCCGTGTGCGGCCAAACCTGGCTTTTGAGAGGCGGGGCGGAGAAGAAGAGGAGCGGGGCCCGGCAGCCCGCCCTCCCGCTCACGGCAGGGCATCACCGCCTGGCCCCTCCAGGCCTCACAGCCCTGACCCACCTGCGCGCCCGGCGCCTCCGCAGGCCCGCGAACACCCCCCCGCTTAACGCATCCCCCCGGTCCCCTCCCTCCATCCCTCCCTCCCGGGGGCAGCGCCGGGGCCCCGGGGCCCGCCACTCACCGTCCCCCACAGCCATCATGCCGCGGCCGTGCCGCCACGGCGGGTGCCGGCTGCCTGCCTGCCTGCCTGCCTGCCTGCCTGACAGACGACGCCTGCCCGCCCCCCGCTTCAAAATAGCAGTCCCCGCCTCGCGCGGGAACCCCGCGCCTCCCGCCGCCGCGCCCGGCACCGTCCCACTGGGGACTTTTACTGCGCTCCGCCCC
>VXAK01024091.1:0-16647 GCA_013399435.1 Arenaria interpres | reverse complement strand
TTCTCTCCTTTGAGGGTGGCAGAGCCCTGGAAGAGGCTGCCCAGAGAGGTGGTGGAGTCTCCTTCTCTGGAGACATTCAAACCCCACCTGGACACGTTCCTGTGGGACCTGCTCTGGGTGGCCCTGCTTTGGCAGGGGTTTGGACTAGATGATCGCCAGAGGTCCCTTCCAACCCCATGTGGTTCTGTGATTCCAATTTGCTTAGTCTTGCCTGGGGAGAAGTTTAGGATGCCGATGGGACACACACTCCTGGCCAGGGGCTGGAAGACACATTTTTGCGGGAGCTGGAGCACAATTCCCTAAAGTAATAATTCAAAACCTCAGGGAAGTTCCTTAAAAACCAGTGGGATGACCCTGCTGAGGCCCCTCGGCTTCCCAATGGGGTTAAACTGACCCTGACGCTCCACCGGCTGGTACGTCTTCCCATTTCAAATTCTAAACCGGCAAGAGTAAGGGCTGAAATTTAAAATAAGGTGGCTACGTTCTGAGCACCGGCATTGAGCTCATTCATCCCTATTTCCCCAACTACTTCTCTCTCCTCCCAGTACTCATCGCTTGTCTCCATAGTAACCGCATTTCCAAAAAGAAAACAGGAAAGGGAAATAAAAAAAAACCAAAACACAACATAATGTGGAAAAACAGATAGTCCTTTGTGCTATGGATTTTTATCTGCCCAATTTTTAAAAGAAAACATACCACACCTATATCTTTAACGTGTAACACAGCTTCTCCCCCCCCCCAACAGTGATACCGGCATCACTGTGTCCTACCTGTCACATCTGATGTTTGTAAGGTCAACCTGAGGAGGCGTGACACTGACAGGGGAAAACTGCACAGGTTGGATAGAGACGTACAATTTATAATTCAGCCCCAAACATCCCGCCTGCTCAATGAGGGCAGAGAGCCCAATATTACTATTTTCCCTACTTCTATTTAATTCCCCATGTCAAAATTCCCATTACTGCCCCATACAGGAGTCTGTTTAAATTCTCTCAGAGGAAACAGCATTTAGGAGGCTCAGGCAGCAGAAAGGAGTGCTCCTGCAGCTCCCAGATTGGCTGCTGGTTCCGTTTCCATAGAAATGAACATTCATTTGCTGAAAAATGGGGAGGTGCTTTAAAGAACCTTCTCCGGTTTGCGGGGACGCTGTGCATTTCTGGTGGAGCCGAAGGGAAAGCAGCAGCACGTGTAAGACTTTTGCTCAACAAGCACACGTCCTGGCATGATTCTCTTCATTTGTGACAGGGTTATGAATGTAAACAAACCCCAAGGTTTTCAGAGCAGCTAATTCATTCATGTTATTCATAGAACGGTTCAAGTTGGAAGGGACCTTAAAGATCATCCCGTTCCAACCCCCCTGCCCTGGGCAGGGACACCTCCCACCAGACCAGGTTGCTCCAAGCCCCATCCAGCCTGGCCTTGAACCCCTCCAGGGATGGGGCAGCCACAGCTTCTCTGGGCAACCCGTTCCAGTGCCTCACCACCCTCACAGCAAAGAATTTCTTTCTGGTATCTCATCTAAATCTCCCCTCTTTCAGCTTAAAACCATTACCCCTCGTCCTATCACTCCACTCCCTGAGAAAGAGTCCCTCCCCATCTCTCCTGTAGCCCCTTCAGGTACTGGAAGGCTGCTGTAGGGTCTCCCTGGAGCCTTCTCGTCTCCAGGCTGAACAACCCCAACTCACTCAGCCTGTCTTCACAGGAGAGGTGCTCCAGCTCCGTAAGCATCTTTGTGGCCCTCCTCTGGACCCATTGCTACTGGTCCATGTCTTTCCTGTGTTGAGGACTCCAAAGCTGGACACAGTACTCCAGGTGGGGTCTCACCAGAGCAGAGTAGAGGGAAAGAGTCACCTCTTGAAACCTGCTGGCCTTATTATTGACAATAAAGGAATGATGTCTGTTTTTACTATCCACTGCTGACAGCAAGGGAAGACGGGAAGCTGGGAAAAACAATTAAAAAAACCCAAACCAATAACCAAGGGTCGGTCGGAGAGGCAAGTTAGTAGTACGATATTATTTAAGCCTGTAAGTCACCCTCAACAAGCAAAAACACCAAAATTTTTGCCCAGTCCTCTTTTAGACACGGTGCCTTCTCATCGATCAGCTTTTGAAAGTCCTTGTTACATCCTGCCCCAGTTACTCCATCCATAGTTGATTCAATACGCTCTTCACCTCCTCCAGCCTGCAAGAGGATCTGTCAGCCTAAAGGAAACTTGTTGCCCCCCGCCTCTTTACAGTTTCATTGACGTCACAGAGTCACTAAAGAAAGATGGTAACGCAAGGCTAAAGAGACTGTTCACACCAGATATTATCCCCGAGACTGTACTGGAGTGTAAGACATTAGATCGACCAGTGTGCATAAGACTGCAGGTATGGTAGCTTCTCCTCCCTGCATTTCTCTTCCACACCAACACGATATTTTTAAAAGCTGTCATGTGTTCAATCATGTTATTACAAACATTTCTTAAAAGTATATATTTGTTTGGATGGTTATATTATGTTTGGATTATTATACCATGGAAAACATTTTTGTATTCAGATTGTTTAAAGCTACAAGTTTAAAAGGTTCATTTTCGGTTGGGTTTGTTTTTTTTTCCGCCTAAGTACATGTTGGATAAAGAGACTGAACAGCTGATATTAGTATTATTTGGGCCCCTTCCCACAAAAAGGACATTGAGGGGCTGGAGCGGGTCCAGAGAAGGACTAGGGAGACTAGGGTCTGGAGAACAAGTCTTGTGAGGAGAGGCTGAGGGAGCGGGGGGTGTTCAGCCTGGAGAAAAGGAGGCTGAGGGGGAGACCTTCTGGCTCTCTCCAACTCCCTGAAAGGAGGGTGTAGCCAGGGGGGGTCGGTCTCTTCTCCCAAGTCCCAGGCCATGGGACAAGAGGAAATGGCCTCAAGTTGCCCCAGGGGAGGTTCAGGTTGGATATCAGGAAAAATGTTTCCAGGGAAAGGGTTATTGCACATTGGACTGGGCTGCCCAGGGCAGTGATTGAGGCCCCATCCCTGGAGGGATTGAAAAGCCGGGTTGACCTAGTGCTTAGAGACATGGTTTAGTGATGGTTTTGATCAGAGTGAGGCTGATGGTTGGACTAGATGATCTTAGAGGTCCTTTCCAACCTGGACAATTCTATGATTCTATGATAAAAGAATCTTAAGGCACATCTCCGTATTCTCAGAAAGTAGGTCACCACAACAAAGATTTGCTACCAGAGCAGCAGGGCTCAGGACTGTGAAGAAGCCAACATCTTCCATGGTGGTATTAGCAAGCCCCTCCCTATCCATCACACACTAAAGGGAACCCTCATCAGTACAGTGAAATCATTTGCCGAAGTAACTCAATCTGGCAAAAAGCCATTCCTTTAACTGGTAAAAAGGTCCACTGTGGAGCTGCGCCAGTCTAATTGTATTAAAGCCTGTTGAACAGTTTTTGGCACACACACACATACAGCCCTTGGACACATAACCCTATTTCCCCTTCACTTCCCAAATACTTTCCCAAATATGCTTCCAAAATACCCAAAGCACTAAAAAAAAAATAATATATATATATATAAATCCTCAACACTATAACAGCTGGATTGAGACATTGAAATTTGGCCTTTATCCAGAGATGTGTGATAAAGCTTGGTAACAGGGCTACAAGAATTCAACTGTAACTATGAATCTCCACCTAACTACAAATTGTCCTTCACAGAATAATGAAGGACAAAGCCAAGATAAAGCACTAACAGTGGAAGAGTATCTGTTCAATAACATTGAAAAATTGTCTAGATGGATGCAACAAGATAAACTAGGTTCAAGCAAAAGTAACAGAAACCAGCGGATTAGAGGGATTTTGTCTTTATGGTACCAAAACAAAATCATAGTTACTTTTGCATAGAAATTGACACCTACAAGACAAAATAAATGGTTTATAGAGCTGTAGATCAGGATTAATATCTGCATTTTACAGATGAAATAAAAACAGCTTAAAGAAAAAAAAACTTAATCAACTCTCTCAAAATGGAGACAAAAAGCTCAGGAAGTGCTATGTAATCTAGGCCAGCAATGTTGTATTTATATTTTCATACATATTTGATTTATTTCAATGCATTTATGCCCCTGAAGTATTAACACTAAATGCAAGAGATAATGCTTTACCCTTCCACAATGACTAAATTTACAATCTAACATGAGACTTATGCAAAACATTTTCTCCCCAAATTAGTGTTCTGGGTTTTTTTTTTGTATTAAACCTTACTAAACTATTTTTGCATTCTTTAAGTGTTCAAGAAAAGCAAAGCTTTATTTCAAAGCAGAATGCAGCACAGAAACTCTTATGACCTCCAAGAAAAGGCTGGATAAACACATTCCTTTGAACCTACAGTCTCTTCTGTTTTCACACTGACAAGAAAATGGTAAGAATATTTAAAACGAAACGGCATATTTGAGTCCATTCACAAATCACACACATTCCTCAAAATATTTTTACTCTTGCATAGTGACACTTTTTAGATCTGGCAGAACCTCCTTCTCCAGCAGCATAGTTGCTTTGAAAGGAAAACGAGCAGCAGAGAACCTTCCCCTATAAAACCAGACCTACCGATTCCTCGCAGAAGACAAGACAATGAAGCTTTCAAAACCAACTAGACTGAAGCCACTGCCACAACACCTCCCTTGTTGTGCTGTTATGCAACAGGGTTTTTCTAATTTATTCTTTTTTTCTTAAATTATAGTTCTCAGTAAGAAAGAATTATGGGATTACTCTTTTATACTATAACATACTGTATGAAGAATGCAGTAACAAGCAACAAGGATTCTCGGCACAACAGGTTTTCTTATCATGAAATACACCAAAAATAAAGAGATAGAATTCAGTACAGTAAAGATAAAATCTTAATCTCAACATTTAAGTGCCTTTGAATGCTGTGATCCTATTTCTGTAATTTTAAGCTCAATGTACTATAATCATTATTCATCATTTTAACTGAGAATAAATCAAACACACTCATCACTACATTACCATGTTGTTTTAGAAATAGCATAAAGGTTCACTTGATAAATTTTTCCCCATGCGTGAATACCTTGCAGGATTCTTGTATTTTTTACTGAGAACACATGCAACTTGTTAGAGATTCCCTGGTTGTTTCCATCCAGTTTCAACACCTTTTCCAATTGCGTTCTGAAAATGCTTTCAGTAACACAGTATAAATTTGTTTCACTAAGTGCTTCATGTGCTTAATACTTGCATATCTTTCTAGTCCTCCATTTCCCACTAACGCTAGCATTTAAATTTTTATCTTTTATTAATCTAAAGCTGATGATAAATATATGATCTTTCATACTCACCATTGGCGCTACTTAGAATCATGTTTCCGGAGTTTCTTACTTCATCAAATTTTGCAAAGATTGTTTGCAACCTGTAAAGAACAACAACAAAAATATATTTACATCTCTGAAATCCCCCAGGTTACTGGTAAAAACAGAAATCAGTTTATTATCACATATAAAGCAGTAGTATAAGGAATTATGAGCATCTAGAAACAATTCCCAAAGGCCTCTTCAGCCGAGCATCTTCACTCAAATGCCCAGAAAATTAAGTCAACTTAGCAAAGAACAAAACTGAGCACCTTTATTAGCATGATCAGAAGTAACTAAAATTCAGGTTCAGTAATAGTATATATAGGGTTCAGATCACTGTGATATTACTCTATTTATACACAACGCAAAGGCAACAATTTGAATGATGGAATGTCCATGTGGGTAAAAAAAATAGGGATTACTATTTTATTTTTTCTGAGACAATTACTGATTTTCTTCAACATTTTTTTTCCTCAACACTTCCTCAGTTTTGTTATGAAAATACTTTTGTAGCACTTAGCACTTTCACAAGGAGACAAAAAAAAAGGGAAATACTTTTTTTCTAAACTTAAGGTACACTAAACACCGTAGTTACGTTCAACACACACCGCCAATTTAAACACTCGAAATAGAAAACACACTGCAAGTATTTCTAAACCTGTAAAAGTATATGAAAAAAAAAACCAAAAAACCCAACCCCTGAACAAACAAAAACCACCAAAAACTAAACAAACACCCAAAAAGCTCAAGATTGCAATCTAGTCCCACAAGAGCAAAAAACTATTCAAGGAAGAAAGCTGGCAAAACGCTTAAAACAGCCATTTCTCATCACTTCTGCAGAAAACTCAATAAAAGCAGTGGAAGGATCTCACAGAAGAAACGTGACCCACAGGCCAGCGATGGGGTTTGTACTGACAATACACTATTCAACGGCAAACAATTGAGAACATTTTCTTACATTTCTCCAAAGACTCGTCTGCATTTTAGACTAATCAGAATACGCTAATATCTAACACGCAAGGCACGTGAAGTTTTAGCTACAAGACTAGCAGGACTGAATCCTGACCTTAAATGAAGAGTTGGGAACCACAAATCTCATGGTAGTCTGCATCTCTCCAACCAGGGTGAGGGATCTGGACAGGCTGGATGGATGGGCCAAGGCCAGAGGGATGAGGTTCAACAAGGCCAAGTGCCGGGTCCTGCCCTCGGGTCCCACCAAGGCCCTGCAGCGCTACAGGCTGGGGGCAGAGTGGCTGGAGCTGCCTGGCAGAAAAGGACCTGGGGGTGTTGGTCGCCTGTGGGCTGAAGATGAGCCAGCAGTGTGCCCAGGTGGCCAAGAAGGCCACCAGCATCCTGGCCTGTGCCAGGAACAGTGTGGGGAGTAGGACTCAGGAGGTGATGGTCCCCCTGGACTGGGCACTGGTGAGGCCCCACCTCGAGGGCTGTGTCCAGTTTTGGGCCCCTTCCCACAAAAAAGACCTTGAGGGGCTGGAGCGGGTCCAGAGAAGGGCAACGGAGCTGGTGAGGGGTCTGGAGCACAAGTCTTGTGAGGAGAGGCTGAGGGAGCTGGGGGTGTTTAGTTTGGAGAAAAGGAGGCTGAGGGGAGACCTTCTGGCTCTCTCCAACTCCCTGAAAGGAGGGTGTAGCCAGGGGGGGTCGGTCTCTTCTCCCAAGTCCCAGGCGATGGGACAAGAGGAAATGGCCTCAAGTTGCCCCAGGGGAGGTTTAGGATGGATGTTGGGAAAAATGTTTCCATGGAAAGGGTTATTGTACATTGGACTGGGCTGCCCAGGGCAGTGGTTGAGGCCCCATCCCTGGAGATATTGAAAATCCAGGTTGACCTAGTGCTTAGAGACATGGTTTAGTGATGGTTTTGATCAGAGTGAGGTTGATGGTTGGACTAGATGATCTTAGAGGCCCCTTCCAACCTGGACAATTCTATGATTCTGTGAAACGGGTACAGTATAACTGCATTACCAGGACTAGAGCCTGTATTACCCAACTCAAAATTTGCTAAAAGAGCAAATACAAAAAAGCTCTGTTTACAACTCAACAATTCAAATTATTTTAAGAGAAACCCAGAAAAATGGGTAAGAGCAGTGTTTGGATATGAAAAATCTCACAATACATAAGGAAGCAAAGTCAAGGACATACAAAGATTTAAGTTCAACGTTTCCTTATGCCCGCACCACCTTGACTTAATGATCCGTATGGAGAGGCTGTGCAGAGTCTACCTTCTCTGACACACGGCATACCCCTTTCATTCACTGAGACCTCATTTATGTAATAACGAGGAACAACATAAAATCATAAAACCCATCCAGACAACTGGCTGAGCCTTTCCCCACACTTTCCAATGTTTTAGGACTCTGACAATGAGTTGTTTTTACTTGCCAAATACCTCAAAGCAGTCTGCTACAGAACAAATTTGTTCTGTACTTCATGGGCCCACAACAAGAACTACCAGGTTTAGCAGAGAGTTCCACTAAAAGGCCTACCCTACTGCAAGCATCTAAGAAAACCAAACCAAAAAATCCCTTAATCGTGTAAGTCAGTAACTATTAACACAGATCTGCAGTTATTCTACCATCTCAACTTTTCTCAAAGCTGTATGTAGCTCAGTAGTAGTTTGCATAACCTTCCCCTCACATACTTGTCGGTCTTCTCTCCCAAAACTACTTCTCCCTTTCTCGCCACCATTTTATTGACAACCATCGCAGCCGCGGCAGAACCCCTGAAATGGCGGCCGCTCCGAATATTAAAGCGGTCTCTTTAATATTACTGCTTTGTATTAAACCTCAGTCTTTTAATTAAAAGGTCAATTTGTAAACCAAAGGCAATTTATGCCAAAACGGGGTTTTTTGCACTCAGACTTGAGAAAGTATAACTACAGTTACACTAGGAAATGCTTTTCGGGTACTCGCATTTACTAATGACACGTGGAACCCCATTAACATACGGCGTGCTTTCAAATGTACAAAGTGAAAGGCTCACACAAGAATCAATACACACAGTAATGCATTATGCCATCCTGCTTTCATGAAAGGAAGTTAATGCATTGGGTTCATGTGCGCTATAGGAAGTATTTTTACTGTTTACCAGTGACTGCAAGTTCCCCTCAACCCTGCTGGATTCCATACTAAACACTGCATTAACCGTCTGCCTCGTTAATGAGGACGACTTCACACCACATCGGGAAGGCTGCAACTGTTATCCTGAGAGAAAACTGAACACGAAGACTAGAGAGATTAACAGATTTCCATTAAAACGTCACTTCACTCTTGTTTTTATATCCTGCTAGACTGATGTTACGCATTTGGCACACACATTTTAAAGAATTCAGAAGAAAAAAAAAAAAAATACTTCCTGCGCTTTTGAACTTAGTTTTCAAAAATGCTTTCCTGAGTGTTTTAAGCAGAAGAGAAAAATGAAATGCTTCCTTATAAATACATCATAACAACATACATGTTGCCTCTGAGCAAAAAAAACACCAAAAAAAGTGTTTGTCAGCCCTGAATGCTACGTAGTCAGTGATGCAGGCTGGAGAATACCACAGTACTGCCACTCCTTAAGCTTTCAGAGCAATCGTTTATAACCAGAGGCACACTCTGTAGTGTTTTGGCATAATTTAAAAATAAATAAATCAATCCAGTAAAACATAGCTGAGAAAATGGTCAAGGACCACTGTAGACCCAACCCTCTCTTCAGTACAGCTTACAGGAACGGTAACTACTACTTTGCAATGATTCTACAAGTTCCTTCCTTCCTCTCCTCCCTCCCAGCTCTTCATGCGACCATCTTCTCTTCTCGTATTTCTTCACACAGTCAAAGGCAATATGGACTAAGGCCTCTAAAATTATTGCAACCACGATCAACTTAAGAACGTTTACAGGAGTTCAGATCCTGGCAAAAAAGAGCCCAGCCAAGAAGAATCCAATAAAGTTTACAAGGCTGGGTGAAGACAGATTTCACCATCGTCAGCAGTGAGGAACGTTCTTTGAGAAAAGCAGCATTATTACTCTTTTATTTCACATCTGCAAGCCCAAGTCTGGATATGACATGCATAATCAATCAATGAAGTCATCAGTCAACACAAATACTATGTCACCAGTGAACAGAAATATTATCTTTTTTCTCCAAAAAGGCACAGACAGGTCTTCTGCAACTTCACATATGGAAAGAAAAATCCCCATTGACGAAAACCACATGTTCAGGAGAACAAGCCACTTCTGCATGGGCTGGATGATTGTTGCCAGCTCAGTGAATGAATGAAGTTGTAGTGCTTTAAACGGGGGCTCTTGGCAACCTGCTAAACCCACTGCTATGCGAGGTGACAGGTGTCTATCAAAGGATTAACATATTATGATGACTATGTGTTCAAAGAGAGGAATACATACCCTTCTAAGACACAGTTCCAGCTGACATGCACACACATAGAAATGTAGATGCTAGCAGAGAAAATGCACTACACTTCTAGACTGAAAAGCCGTTATTTATGATGGTGCTTGATGGGGTTCAACTGTTTGCATGACAGGCAGAGGGGGAAGACCTAAAGGTTTGGACCTTGTGATGGAGAGGCAAAAAAGCACCACTCCCTTGTCAACAGCAAGAGGATAAAGAAGAAAGGGTGGTAACTAGCCTGTTCCCCGTGTCCAAAGTGAGTCTAAAGCAGGAAATGGCCCATATGAAACCTTGCACTTATTTTCCATTACTTCCCCCTTCCAGAAAAAAAAAGAAAATGGATCTTGCACCGACATGTGTCCACATCTGGACAGGCAGACGGACCTCATCTACAACACAAACTAGACAGATAAGTAGAGTGCACATGCCACATAAAATCCGGTATTCAGAAATGCATACTGCAAAAACATTTCAGGATATGAAGCTGTGGCTCTAGATGTAAGAACTAAACAAATAACTGCTTTTATACATTTATGTTTCCTAAGTAACATTGGGAAAAGTTGTCAGATGACTTCCTGAAAGGCCTTAAAAAGCTTTTAGCACTCAGACTAAGCAACTGCTATCCAGATCTGCGTATACTATTTCCATTCAGGGAAGATCAGTCACACAGATTCTATATTGTAACAAATCCAATTTGGCCCCAATAGAACAAAACCTGTTCACTATTCTTGGCTCCCAAAACAAGAAATAATACATTTGTGAATACTGAGAGTGGATGTTCTAACTTACAGGCCCAATACCAGACTGTCAAACCTCTTTGGCAGCAACTTCAATATCAGGGAAAACAACATCCAAATTTCCAACCACTGACGTGATACTGATGTTTCTGAAAAGGGAATGTGCTTCAGGCAAAAAAGCCCAATATTATTCTGAGATTTTTAAGTTGAAAAATAACAACTAGAAAGAGGAACTCAATGATTTTATTTATAAACAGAACTAACAAATTACTCTCTGTAAAGAGTAAAAATGCATTGAAGAAAAATACGATAGTAGCAAGTAGAGTTGAACTATGAAATTAAGATCCTATCTTCTTTTACTGGCTACTTAAGACACCAACAAGTCCCATAATCTTCTCTAGAAAATCCAGTATTTTCCATAAAGGCAAACCTACCATTATTAAATTACAAACTACATTTGGCTTTATATAGACACAACATGTATATACCATTTGCATATTTACGGAAGTTGAAAAAATTTCACAAAACAATGCTTGATTAAATTTCCTGCCTTCCCTTCAGCCACCACGAGCTCTTATTTGCGGTGCTTCAGGGCAGAGTGCATTCAAGCAGCAACACACAGATCTCTAATGTGTAATTTCTTACGTAAACTAAACAAGTCTACATTCTATTAAATCATGTGCACGCCAAAACCAGAAATAATGGGGCTTTCTGCTAATATTTACGTTTACACACAATTTTTAATGCACTCTCATACAGTGAAGGAGCTGCAGTGAGGCTCTTTAAGGCTGAACTCAACAACTGAAAAGAGCTGTGTCTGAACCACAGATTATCTGTAATGCTTAAAACCCTTAAAACCTACCCAGACACACAGATATGAACACAGACTCCCCTCAAAACAATGATAAGATGATACTCTACATCAAAGGGTTTTTTTCCCCACAGATCATGGCTCCTGCATAATCACATGAAAATTTTAATGCGTCTAAGCGAAGGGAAAACTTCTGACAGGCACTGGGGAAGAAAAGTCTTAAATTAGGTCTGCCTCTGAAGGAACAACAGTCTGAGCTACCGTAGAGCTAATCTGTCTTCCCTGAGCTTTGTCAACCGCCTTCTTGCTCGTGTGAAGGAGTAAGAAGAGACCACAGGATCTCTGCTTTGCCAGCGATGGATGGGACAGAGACTAGTAGCCTTATGCTCAAATCACATCTTCACTCCCTCCCTCATCCCAACATGAAAAACTACGGTGGAGGACATGGCACCGAGACTCAGCTCGTGCATTATTTCACGCTCGCCTTGGCTGCCAGGTGCAAAATAGTTGAGATTCAGTGGCAACAACCCGTTTAATACGCACCAAGTAGAGCTTTTCTTCTTCACGTACATACATGCAAAGGGTATAACTGTGCCGGCTTTCAGATCGGGGGCGGAGGCATTTTATATTCCGCCGATTCAGACAGTAGAAATAACAATTTGGCACCCACTGCAACTAAATTAGAAGCTGTTGATTGCCCTGAGGATACAAAGCTCCTATGGTGTTTAATCCTATTTGGATCCCAAGATTTACTCAGTTTGTATCACACGGCAACGTGAACAGGGTGAGCGCTGATAGGGTCAGGCCCAACATTCTCAGCACAAACAAAGGCTGTCGTTATCTGCGCTCTTCTGCTCTTATTCTCTGTCCCAAAAGATGTGCAAGACCCTATCTTAACGCAAGAAGGATCTTCTCTGGTGTGATCCAATTACCTGCTATGAAACTCAACTGGTGCAACTGTACTAATAACATGGCTTAAACTTCTGTGGTAACCATATCATCTCTTAACAGTCTAAAATTCTGACAGCCATTAAACAGAAGAGAATGCGTACAACTTCCCATTTCCAGAGGCAGGGGAAGCTCTTGTCCAAACAGGCTGAACTCTGCCTGGAACGTGAAACAATAAATTCAACACCATTCTCCTATGATATTTTGATACCCTATAAATCCATCATTCAAAACTAGGGCTAATAGTTTTCTGGAGGGCTCTGATGAGGCACAGTATCCATTCTGATATTCTCTCTGACACCATGTAGTAGATATATTCAGCTTTACCAAAATCAGGTAAGAGGAAGACTGTGAGTAAAGCGGTATGTTAATTGACAAGGGGTTAACACCTCAAACTGTTTTAATAAGGAACTGGAAAGATTTTATTGTATAAACAGTCTTTCCCACTAAGTACAATTTCAAGCTCTGTCTAGCTTTCTTAATTAAATTGTTACCAAGGTAGCAACAAAACAATGGCTACTTTTATTTCATATGAACCAATCTACACACAACACAGAACAGTCTTTAAAGATCAGAATTGCTTTTCAGAAAGAGAAAGGATGGATGAAGTACAGACTTTCAAAACTTCCTTGCACCTTTTCCAAGAAGCAAATAAACATCCAGTGTCCTGTGATGGCATATGTAACCGCTAGACAGCGAACAATCCTTTTGAATATTCCTTTCTCATTGAACCCCAGAATTGCAGCTTTGGAACTGGAAAACAGTTATTTTGAAAAGCACCTCTCTCCCGCCTCACTGTAGCCCATAAGCAAACATCCAGGGTGGAAAGGATTGGTCTGATGTAATTAGCAAGAAGCAAGGGAGGACAATTTTTTCCTTATAACTATCTTCAAGAAAGCAGTAGCTTGTTACTTTGCCGTACTTTCACTGCACACTTACACGCATGCACACACACTTGTTCTCTCTCACACATGCACAATACATGAAAAGTATTGATTTAAGTGCTTCAGTTGAGACTCTTCTCCACTGAGGCTAAACAGCAACTCTAGAATAAAGAGCAAGATGTATATATTCCAGTCCTTTCGAATTATTTCCCCACCGCACTTAGCACCTAGTTCCTTAATTCTGAAACATTTTTCTACTACTGTTCAGCTCTCAGCTTCTCTTAAAGTCATGGGATTTTAACTGGTGAATGGAAGGCTGCTTTTCATCATATACCTGCATGCCTCTCCCAAGCAGAGAAGACAACAGCAAAAAACAAGTCAGGAACACCAGTAACATCACTGTGGAAGCAAAACTAACTAGAAGACAAAATAAAAATTGCAATAATTTAAAACCCAACTTTTTAGTGAGTTTACAGTTCTGATAACAGTAACAGAATGGCTCAGGGTTATAAAATCAAAACAGTTAACTCACCTCCCAGGAGGAATTCCTCTCTTCGTAAGATCTATTCGTACTTTCTCTCCTACATGTCTATAAACCTCTACAATGGCTAGTATGGCAGCATCCCTCACCTGTGAACACAGAGTTTAAATTGTTAATCTCAGGATTACAGAAACCAAAACAACATTTGCTGACAACCCACTAATCTTCCAGCTTCCATCCATCTGCATGCCAACTCATTTCACCAAACAGTTGAAACAGCGAGGATGGAAGGGAAAGGAAATACAACTGTTATTTCAAGATGGTATTTGTTCCAAGTTAGAGCATCTCCAGATGGCAAATGAAAAATCCTAGAAATAACAGCTCTAGAGGGAATTTCTGGGATTGACACAAGAGTAATATTTGTGAGGAAAAGAAGTGCTTTATTTAGGACTCTAGCAAAGTAGACAATACTTCCAAAAGTTAGCCCCTCCACTCGGTCTTGACGCTTTGTCTTGCATTTATTTGTTTCCACACACAGCAAGGCCCTTCTGGAAAGGGAACCTGACTGCCCACAAGAGCGGGCCAAAGCGATCAGCACTTTATTTCCTTCAACAGGAATTACGTGGCATCACGTAAGCACGAGAAAAGGAGTAAGAGGGGGACAGGGAAGGGGAAAGAACAGTTAAAGCAAGGCGATGGAGCACCTCTTTAAAAAATTTAAACCATAGTCATCACAATAAAAACTGCCAAAAATGCTTGTTAGTAAACACCATTATTCTCCACAAACAATTACTGGAATGACTTTAGTATTGTTCTTTGTAACAGCTTGAACTAAACTCACAATTGCTTTATCAAGATATGAACTATGTCTTCACTAATGATCAAGAAACAAGACAAATTCTTAACAGATTTTCTATAGAATAGAACAATGTTATGCTATACAGAGGAGACAAGGACATTGCTGCACCCAGAAAATAAGCATAAAGGCCTATCCTATTTAGTTGCCCATCTCCTACCAATGTTACCTTCTTCCTGTACTCTTAGTCTTTTTTCTCAGACACAACTTCAGATAAATTGAGCCAGATTTTATCCAGTTCCATTCGAAGGTTTTCTGAAGTTCAGATGTCACCATTATGAACTGCATCTTGATTTTCACTGCAGTTGTTTTCACTTGATTAACTGATTTTAACTCCAGTCCTTGCATGTGCTCAAATGCCATCTGGGTTCCATTTAGGAAATTATTACCTGTCCTGCACACGATAATGTTATCTTCAGCAAATTTGGCAGACTATTACAGGTCTCACGTAGGGGGTCCTTCTGGAGGCAATTCTTCCTGTCAATTTTTTTTTTTTTTTTTTTAATTTTCTTTCAACATGCTCTATAAGAAACAGTTATTTTCAGTAACGACTAGCTTCAGCCTCTGAAGACAACACTAAAGGGGCCGGTGTATCGCAACACCGCTGCCTTTACAACTCTACTTTCATCTTCCAATGGATGGACTGATTGAAAAGAAAATGGGTTTACTGTTTCTCATGGTAGAAAACAATGATCTGCTGTATACAAGCAAGACCATCAGCTTTTCTTAAATGCCTACATTTATTTTGCTTTCATTCTACTGTCAAAGTATAGCTGTTGAAGTACTAGTTTGTAATGAAATCCTTACCTGACTATTTGAGTCACCAAATGCTGTACACAGGTGTGGTACCAACTTGCTAAGGATTAATGGTTGTGCACCATAACTAAAAAAAAAGAAAAGATAAGTTAAATGGGTTTTTTTTTTTTATTTACAGAAAAACAAAAATACTTTGAACAGAAGCAAACTCCTAGCTTAACCCTGATACAATACAAACTTACATCAATCAAGCTCTGTCTCTCTCACTAGTCCTTTGTCTACTTTACAATAAGACAAAATTACTATACCTTTAGCCTTTCTTCCAGAAAGCCCACAAGGTGTTTGTTTTTTCCCATTTATTAATTTAACTGAATCAGACTTCCCAAACTATTAAGTTTCAGAGAAAAATGACGTTCAGAAGAAGGACAGAACCCTTACGTCCCCATAGAAACAAAAAGCTTACATGTTTAAGGTAGCAATAAGACACAAACACACTCCTTCTCGGGATCGGAAATTCTTGTGTTTAAAACCAACAGCAAGGCGTTCCCAAATGTACTATAAAAACAGAAATAATTGTCTTCGATTACAAGGAGCACGATAACAGTGCATTTACAGCCATATTTTATAATTACATTCATAACAGTTGCAAAAAAACCACAAACCAACAAACCCAAAACAAGGGAAGACAGGTCCGCTGAAAAAGTAAAGGCACTTCTCAGATAAAATTAAGTTATAAAAGGCACAGTATGGAACACGACCCAGATTATTCCTCTGCCAAAAACAATTTCTAAAGAACATCCTTCAGAGATCTGAATATTTTTATCGTTTGAGAAATAGCTCTTAAGAACATACAGAACTGTTACAGTTAACATACACAAAACAAACACCAACATGACAGGCTACTGACTCAAGCAGAACTTGCTTCACATTCCGTTTCCCTGCCAAAAACCCCCTCTCGTCCATTTTATCTCGTCCTTCCCCACACCCCCGCTGTCCACTGCTCTCCTGCTTTTGCTTTCAAGTTATTTCTTCGCTTCTCAATTATTTCTTCCCCCTTCATCCTGATTCCTTTCCTTCCATTTTTGCTCTGCTTTCATTTTGTGCCGGTGCCGCTTCCCGTAGTAGGATTCCCGGCTGGATAAACCCTCCTTTACCTTCTTGCGCACTCTTTTTTCTCATCGCCTGCCTTTAAGCCCTTTCCCCCCACCCCGCTCCGTTTACTTCTTATTTTTCTTTTCTCCCCCCTCCTCAGATGATCTTTTTACCTTCCCATCTCCTTGCCCGTCCTCTAGCTGCGCGTGACGGTGGAAAAAGCGGGAACGTCAAGCTTCGGAGCCTTGGGATTCTGGGGCTGGAGGAGGGGGGTGCCCGGCAGCAGATGCGGCGGCTCCGACCGCAGCCCCCCCAGCTGCAGTGCTGCCCCCCCAGCCTC
>VXAK01024089.1:0-57694 GCA_013399435.1 Arenaria interpres | reverse complement strand
CGTACTCCAGATTAACTTTTTAGAAAATGAAGAGGTTTCAGTTCAATCTTATTAATGAGGTTTCCTTAGAAAAAGGTAAAGAGCAGCAGCAAACAGCCTAAGCTTCTTTTCTTTGAGCCTGCTAGAGCAAGCCAGCTGTCATACAAAGGAGCAACGATAGATATTCTGATCCGTTGAGGACAAAGGAGAGGTACTTGTCAGTTTAATAGACCCTGGACTGGGTTTGGAATGAAGTGGCAATTAAGTCTCTGAAGCCATTAATTCTGATTTAATTAGTGTCTTTTTTTTTATGTTTATTTGTTAATTAATAATGAGACTTAGATCAGCTAACTTCACAAAGATTGTTGAAAAGCTGGAGAGTAATAATTGTTAAGCTATGTTGTCATATAATAATGAAGGCAGCTGCAAACCAAGATGTACTTTTTGCTTTCTGAATAAATTTCTATAAAATGATATTCGTCATGCTTCTGTGAACAGTTGTTACAGCAACTATTGCTAACTGTAGCTATTAGTTGCTACTTAGGTTAGTCCGGTAGTCTGAAAGTTTGTGTGAATTCCTGCAAGTATTGTTTACTTTAAATGCTAAGTTCTTAGCTTACATTTTACCTGCCACGACCATACTAAAAGAGCTCATCTCACTGTACATAAAGAATCTTTCTAGAAATGGTCATAATTCTGAATACCACACGTATACCTGATTTGATAGTGGTGATTGTTCACATCCTGTAGTACGAATCAAGCTAGAACGTATCATGAAGCAACCAGTAAGCATTTTGAAACAAAATTTGCATCTAAACTTCAGAGCCCAATGTTTCCCTGAATAGTTAGCTAACACCTTTTTCTCTAAGCTTGTTCCCATTTTTGAAGTCGTTTAAAGACTCAAAAGTCTGATAGTAATCAAGCTTTTCAAGGAATTACCATGGTTTATGAGTTAATAAAAAGTTTAGTGCAACCCAAGGCTAGTGCTAAAAAGGTTTCTATCCATTCAAACAGATGGAGAATTCTAAAATTACAAAATCCATTTTAACTATTGTGTAATAAAATGGCAAATATTAACTGGATTACAACCAACAATTCCTATGCTCATAACAGTTCCTTGCTGTTAAACTTACTATTACTAAATCAGTTTTTCCCCAAAACCAGTAACAGGACGTGAGCAAAATAAAAGAGTGAAGGAAGACTTGGGACCTGCATTGGGTGAAGATTCATAGTACCTGTGCAGTTATGATTGCTTGTGAACAAAAGGGAGAGGTTTTCTTGAAGGGGATGCAACTCTATGGATTGCAAATCCCGCTCAACTTTAGAGAAAGGGTTCTGAGTCTCTGCTGGGCAGAGAAGAACCTAATGAGGTTCAACAAGGACAAATGTAGGGTCCCGCACCTGGGGAGGAAGAACCCCAGGCACCAATATAGGTTAGGGGTGGATCTTCTGGATAGCACTACTGAGGAGAAGGATCTGTGAATCCTAGTAGGTAGCAAACTTTCTATGAGCCACCAATGTGCCCTTTTTGCCAAGAGGGCCAATGGAATCCTGGGCTGCATAGGAAAGAGTGTGGCCAGCAGGTGGAGGGAGGTCATTCTCCCCCTCAACTCTGCACTGGTGAGGCCACAACTGGAACACTGCGTCCAGTTCTGGGCTCCCCAGTTCAAGAGAGACAGGGAACTACTGGAGAGAGTCAGCATAGGACAACAAAGACGATTAAGGGATTGTAGCGCCTCCCTTACGAGGAAAGGCTCAAATTGCTGGGGCTCTTTAGGCTGGAGAAGAAAAGGCTGAGGGGAGACCTTATCTGCGTTTACAAGTATCTAAAGGGTGGATTGAAGGAGGATGGAGCCAGACTTTTCTCAGTGGTTTCCAGTGATAGGACGAGGGGCACCAGGCACAAGCTGGAACATGGGAAGTTCCATTCAAATACAAGGAAAAACTTTACAGTGAGCGTGCCAGAGCCCTGGAACAGGCTGCCCAGGGAGGGTGTGGAGTCCCCTTCTCTGGAGATCTTCAAGACCTGCCTGGATGCCGTCCTGAGTGATGTCCTCTGGGCAACCCTGCTTTAGGAGGGGAGTTGGACTAGATGATCTCTAGAGGTCCCTTCCAACTCCGACAGTTCCTTGATTCCGTGAGTTGCCTAGGATAGTTTGATAGGGGAAGATATCTTGCAAGCTTTAGATCTTTTAACCGTGGAGTAGGAACAAAGTAAAGGACTGGGGAAAACCTTGGGCAAATAGATGACTTTCTGTCAGTATACACTTCTCCAGGACTTTCAGTAAAGAGTAAAAAGAGAAGGGCAGCTATTACAGTCAAGCTGGCTTCAGATTTCGAAAGTTTTCAGCTCTCAGGAATACCATCTTGGACTGTACTGTTGTATTCATGTGAAGTGATATCCAAGTTTATACTAGGTGAAAAACCTAATCATGGACTCCTCTGAATGCAGAACCTTGAAACATGTTCTCTGTTCTATTAGCTAAAGAAAAGGTTTCTTTGTGTTTCTCTACCTAGTGATACCTCCTCTCAAGACTACTTCTTAGCTTTTTCTTTTATAAGGACCTTGTTACTTCAGGAAGCTATTTTCCATACGTGAGCTGTATCTGTTTTTTAACCTGCTGCAACAGGAACAGTTACAGAACAACAGCCAGAAATAACAACTGTTCTTTTAATTATGCTTTTTAAAGTATGTGCTGTTTGACCTATGGTTGTTCACACAATAGCAAACTTGAAAAGAAGGAGGGTTTGTTTAAATACTTGATCTAGGATAAATGCTTACCTTCAGACTTGTGACTATATAGGAAAGTGATATCCTAGATTATCTTTGAGGATTACCGTGAATGCTAGGTTGAAATCTTAGTGACCAGAACTTATGAATTTCCCTCTGTGGAAATGTATTCTAACACTGTCATCATTCTTCACATGCCTTTTATTGACTGTAACAAGGCTCTTAGGAACGTGTAATCACACAGTCAATAAGGTCTGCTTGAAGGTTTGCTATTATGCATCGGCAGAATGCTAATTTATTTAGCTAGGCTCTATGTCTAAATGCCACACACAGGCTGTGTGTTTCTCTTGCCTGGAAAACGTAGAAATTGTATTGAGTCGGGTGGTAGGTTGGCAACCTGGTGTACCTGTATAGAAGACTTAAGGGCAGGAGTGGTTTCTCCTTTGTAGCTTGTTAAATTGCTGTTTTATGTCAGAGATGAAACTGAGTAGGTGATTATTTATTTTTATTTATTTTCTTTTTATTCAAAAGGCAGATGTGTCCAGTCATGCCCCACTGCCCTATAGCAATCTTCTTGTGCTAAGAACGAGAAGGGAGGCAGAAGAGTTCAGCTAGCAGTTCAGGGGTTGAAATGCAATCCAGACTCTTTGAATGGGATGCCTGTTTTGTACCTTTCATCTCAGCTGCTTGAAAAAATTATTTGCTGATGTCGCTAGTAAGTGACAGAAACTGAAATGCATAAACCTACAAATACCAAACAAAGGTGATTATCCTTTGCTTTGCTTACCCAGCAGTTTAAAAATAAGAATATGCTCTAAATGTGGTTAGTTGCTTGCTTTGCTGTTTTACTGCTGGAACGTAAAACATCCAAGGAACAAAACCTCCAATTCAAATAGCTGTGTTCATAAAAAGAAAAAAAAGTTTCTTTCAATAAAATTTTGGACTTCAGTGGGATTAATTCCTACAGAAAATAAGAAGTTCTTTCAACACTGGCTTCTTTTGTGGCTTGTCCTTCTGTTTTTGCCAGTAACTGAGATTATCTTTTTTTCATCAATGAAATATTGTGTATTCCAGTTTTGATGTTATTCCAAAACATAGCTCAATAAGATCTGCTGAGGATTATTGAAGCTCCATCTGTTCTCGCCATGCATAGAAAATACTACAGATGATAGTGAGCAGATGTATGCTGCCTATTACAGTCATGCTCAAAAACACTGCAATATTGGATTGAAAAGGCAAAAACATTTTAGTTCTATACAGCTTTCTCCTATATTTTCCTATATGTGTCTGACAGTCAGGCTTCTCAAAATCACTTTACTTTTCTTTATCAGTCTCCAAAATGTGGTTTGTTTTTGTTCTTTTTGTTTTTTTTTTTTTTTTCTTGAAATTAGCATTTTTTACAGCGCAGGACAGCAAGTTTCATATCCAATCCAGAATGGTTTATGATATTTTAGCAGTGTAGTGGCTATGAATTTTTGCTCACGCTTTCTTTTTCTCTGGCCTAAGAGATTTTTAGGGGGATTGTGTACCTTGGATTCTTTATTTTTTTTTAAGCGCAGAAAAGAAGATGAACTCCAACTAGGCATCCTAAAAATTCATACGTCAGTGTGGTGGGTACTCTAAAAAAGATTCTTGTTTTGCCTTGAGTACTGTCCTGTTAGATCTGGGGCTGTGGCTCTTGAGTAACTGGCCAGTTGGGTACAGGGATCAGAGCCTGTGACAGCTCATTTTGGTTTGTGACACTCTGCTTGTCAGTTAGAGGTTGAGAGATGAATTCCAAGTGAAAGAGGTGTAATGAGTGTACTCGGACAAGCGGGGAGATGGAGAACCTCTCTTACTGTGGGGAAGCTGAAAGAATCTGACTCATTTAGCACAGCAAAACAGAAAGTGAGATACGATCAAGAGGCAGAGAAAATTGTATCTGAGGTAAATGATGAAGTTGGCACAAGTAGTAGGTTAAGCTCTCTGTGAGTCAGCTTATGCTGGAAATTGATGAAGCTTTGAGACAATTTTCCAATAGGAGCGGGAAGAGGGGGGAAAAAAATTGCAAAGTTTTGAGAAGTTTCATCAATTCATTAAATGGATTGTTGAATGTGCAGTGATAATGAACAATGCTTAGTTTTAATGCTGTATTTCTCTGAAAGTTAGTGTCAATCTTTTTGTAACTAGCTTTGAATCTTTTGATGCTGGAGGGATTAAAAAGTATAAAAGTGGTATTTAGCTACCTGAGCAATTCTCCCTGATGAAGAGCCCAGGACTCCCGTTCTGGTGATCTCTTCATTTTTCTTTTGAACGTCGCTTTTCTCTTGGAACACATTCTTTACCAAATACTTTGAAATTTTCCATTTAATTTTATAACTCGCCTGCATTAGGCATGCCCTTCTTCTCTTTTCTCTCATTTTCCAAAGTGAAGAGAATATACAGTAATACTGAATTATTTTATTTTAGATAAATTTAATTTTTGTGATTGTCTGCCTACGCACAAATGTGATAATTAATGGAATAAAAAAATAGCCTCCTGGCTCAAACAATTCAGCTATTTCTTTGTGCATGTCATATTGTTAAGTTGTGGGGAAAAAAAAAAAGTTAATCTAGCAATGAGGGAAAGAAAGAGTTGCACCACAGGAAAAGTTGGCAGTCGTTGTTCTAATGGTGCCACATGCTACTTCCTTGAGGCCATGGGAGGGACCCTAAACAGTGCGATTATGATATTTCTGGAATAAAAATCTGTAGCTAGATTCCATTCAATACCTTCACTGCAGCTCCAACAGCCCACATGCTGTAGTGTGAAGCCACCCAGGCTGCTAGTATGGATCCGTAAACTTGGTTTCTCAGAACACCGATATGATAAAGTAATGATGCTTGAAGAGTGGGATTCAATCTAATATTTAATATTAATAAACTTCACACTCAGTGTGATGATTTAATTACTTTGGACTGTCTTTTAAAAAAGGTGATCAGAAGTTTAGGACATTTGTTTGGAAAAAAAAAATAGTGGTCTAATAGTATGTAAAACTTAAGTTCCATTTTATTTAAAACTAGCTAGTAACAGATTTCAGTCTGTAGATTTGTCCACAGGGACCATTGTCCACGTACATGAAGATTAGAAGATCTCTTCATTTTTGCCTCCGTTTTCTCATGTATAAAGTAGAAAAGGGAAGTATGATTAGCTGTCTTTTTAGTATTATTTTGTCAGGTTTCCTTCATTTCTAGAGCTAAGAGTGAAGTGTTATGCAGTTAACTCATTTGTAAAATAATGATCCTTCACCCTGACCATTATGAATCTATCCTTAGAGTGAATTGTGGTGGCCGAGGAAGTCAAGAGGGACTAAGATGATTTTTTTTGTTTGTTTGTGTGTGGAGTTTTTTTTGTTTGGTTTTTTGGGTTTTTTTGATCTGGCTTCTTGTTTCAAGGAGTTTGGGTCTTACAGGAGACAGTAGTGATTTGTTGTGCCACATTGTAAGATCCAAGCATGCAAGTCAGTGGGTTTTCCACAGCTTATTTCCTGCAGTGTTATTTGGATAGAGAAATTTGTCAGTAGTTTGTCACTTGATGCTTTAACCAGTTTTCAGTTCACTCAGACTTTTGACAAAACAACACAAACCAACCCCTTCCATTCCAAATGCAATATATTAAGTACTTTTTGGTTTGATGGCGGGTTTTTTTTCTGTAGGTTCTTTTTCTCGTTCGTTTTATACACAAAATCCAACCTCGATAAATAAAATGTACTTTACAATGTTTGATGGCGAACTCCTTCCAGTTCTACATTTGAATAAAGAATGCACAATTTTAGACATGTGCAAGGGCTTGTAAATCCCAAGTAGCTTAGAATCTAATTCTGAAGACTTCTAAATAATCTGTTCCTGATCCAACAAAATGCTTAAGTGGAACTTTGGCTTTAGCCAAAATAGATAAAGAAATTGGAGACTCTTTGTATGTTGAAAAGCTAAGTTTGCAGTTGAATTAATTTTTCGGTGTACTGTGGCGTTTGAGTCAGCTGGGACTAACTTTTCCCAAATGATGTATTTCTTACTATTTATTTACTGTGCAGTTAATTCAGCACTTGAGGTAAACGATAAAGCTGCAGCATTAGCTATGCTCTTTTTTTTTAAGCTTGTAAATAGTCAATTTCCTGGCATCAAAGAAACTTTTTTGTAGTAGAGTTAGGAACAGGATTTTAGAAATAATTAACAGATGCTATAGGTAATAATCTGTGAATCTGAATGAAAGTGTACTGTAGTACATTCTGAAATAGTGATTGCTAAGTATTACTATTCTTACGTCCTTTGAGTAAGAAAATGTCTATTTTTAGTGGCAATATAAGAAGACAAGCAAGGGGGAAATGCAGTTATTTGATACCGCTATTTAAAAACTCTTCAGCCCTTGCAAGATTATATGAATTCTTATGTGTGTTTGTCTTATAACTTTTGCAACTTTATTCTTAGCTCAAAACTTAGATCAATTGTATTAAGATGTTATAATGTTTAAATATAAAACGGTTTTGGTTTTGTTTCTTTTTTTAGTCTTATTTGCAGTCTTGAATCTTGTATCCTGCAGACTTAAGGAGAAAAAGCCACTAAAATAGTGTGCAAGTGTCCCCTCGTATGAGTAATGATCACATGTAAATGGCCTTCTGGGATCTATAGATTTGATCCTTTTTATGGTGTTATTTATAGTTTTTAAAACTATGAGCCACTTAGAAAAGTAAATCATACTTTTGAATTTGAGTCTGTACTCCATGCTTGCCCGTTTTGCTATGTATTCATCAGAAAAGATAATGAGGAAAAGAATGAGCCACAATCTTCTCTTGGATAACACAGTGAAAATCAATGAATTGACATATATAAATAGAGGACTTGATTTCATTATTCAATTCGTCAGTCATATAGAATCCGCCTCCATTTTTAATTCATGTGACAGTAGCATTGCACTAAGAATTAAGAGCAGAACAATGCAGCTAAGATGTTCAGAGTATTTTTTTTTCTGGCGGACAATCTTGGCAGAAAACCTTGTGCAGTCTTAAAGTGAACTTGGCTATTTCTTTCAAGGCACACGATTTACTTTGTATTATGTTCCTCCCAAAAACATCATGTACTGTACTCTTACTTCTTGCTTAGCAATAGCAAAAACAAGTGCTTCTGTTAGAAATATGCATATGCACTCACACACTCTGCAATTACTAGATAAGCAGTATAGTGTTAAGCAGGCCATATACAAGTAATGTGGGAATTTTGGGGGGAAAACAAAAAAAGTGGAACAGGAAGCTACCAGTCCACAACATTAGGTCTTCAACGTACTGTTCTTGAGATTCTGAGAAGAGTCAAAAAAACTATAAGCAAGAGCAGAGACGAAAAAATGCTATTAGAGAAAAGCAGATTCTTGTGTTAAAAATTGGTAGGCGTAGACTAATTTAGCACTTCTGAGCACAGAGAAGGAACTACGATCAAGGAAAATTAAAGAAAAAGACTCATTTTTTAATTTTATTTTTATTAAACTAGAGAGGTGACAAGCAAGGGTCTATGAGGTAGATAATAGTGCCTTTAGATAATGTGCCTTTAACAAGTGAAAATGTAAACTTTGCTATAGTCCTCATTTTCTACCATTGATTTAGTTAATATTAACTATTGATGATTCGAGCAAGTGGCAATTAGAGTGTCATTTTTACATCCATTAAAAAGGACTTGGCTTTTGTAATTCACTTTAAGATTTTGTAATAAACATAATTAGCTAGCACACTGTTGTAGCATTTCCAAATATATAAATGTCTTGTCTCATGAATATATGCTTTTGATTCCAGACTGTTTTGATCAGGACTTTTTTTTTTTATGTTTGAGGTTTTCGATCACATACTTAATTTTCTCAGCAGCAAATTACTTCATCTTGCTACTTTCTGGAATGGAAATTATTCTGCATGTCCATCTTGAGCCTCTGCAAGTACTTTAAATATAATCAAGCATTTGGTTCTGCTACTTTGTTATAATCCTGTAATCTAGATGATCTCTAAAGAGAGACATGTCAATAAGACAGCTGTAACAAAACCAAAAAAGTGATTGTGTTTTTCTTTGAAAAAGATAAACTTAGTGGATAGTGGGTCATACTCTACTTGGAGGCTGATAGCATATGGAGTACCACAAGAACCTATCCTTAGACCTGTGAATCTTGTGAAAGGCAACAAGGACGAATGCCAAATCTTGTACTTGGGAAGGAAAATGTGACCGGGAGCAGCTCTGCTGGAATTCCATGATATTTCAAAGCATGCGAACGTGTATTCCTGCAGCCTAAGTGTACGCAGCAGCTTGTGTGCTTTGGTATGACACTGTGCGAGTGTACAAGAGCAGGAATGGGCAGAAGCAGCTTCACTTGATCAACAGGGCAGGAAGAGTGGACTGTGAGTGACAGAGAATACCAGTGAACTGAAGAGAGGAAAAGATTGTGTTATCTGGCAGCCATCCATTTATAAACAAGATGGATTTGACTTGGAGTGGTTTGGGTTTTCCTTGGGGAATTTATTTTGTTCAAAGTGTACTAGCATCTCCTGAGGGTAGTTAGTGATCCTGACCTTGCGAGTGTAAATTTTTTGTGGCCCAAAATCACAGTATAAAGAGATTTGATGTAGGATTAATGTTTTTGTGTCTCATTTCCGTACCATAACAGCAAGGAACTGTATGTGTGCTTTTAACCCTCCTTTTTTCCTGCACATTTTCAGGGCATGTATCCCTGTATGTCGTATTCTTTACAGAAAAACAAATGGTTCACTTAGTTGCTTCATGACTGTAGGAAGTATTGCCTTTGCACTACTTTTTATTAATGGTCTTTTCGTAAGTCCTTCTGTCTTCATCATTCTCTGGTTTTGCAGATATGAGCCCACTGGATTCCCAGAGCATTGTTTTGGTTTTGGGGTTTTTATGTTGTTTGGTTGGGGTTTTTTGGGGTTTTTTTGTTGGGTTGTTTTTTTTTTTTTTAAAAAAAAAAAAAAAAGCAGGGGGGAAGCAGTTGTGGAAGTATGGAGAGGAAAAGGAAGACCAAACAAGTGTTGTGGATCAAAGGAAGGGACTACTTCCATAAGGAGGTAAGGCAGGAACTGGTGCTGTTCCCAGCACCTGCAGTGTCCTCACAGGCCAGGGCATGGTCCCACAGGGGCTGAGCGGGTCAGGGGTGCTGATGGAAAGAGTTGCTGTCAGCCATCCAGATGTCATCAGAGAAGGTGATGTAACGAATCAGGTCTGGGAGGTCAGTCCAGAAAGTCCAGTCAAATACATGTAGTAAAATGAAGTATTTTTGCATCACTAGTAGTTATCTTATTTTTGCTATGACAGCTTCTCTTGCATGACAGATTTGTTTTCTTTTTTTTTTTCTTCCTCCCCTCCTTGTGTAGAAAATATACATGTAAATGATTTTGGTGGTGGTTTCACTAACCACTGTTGGTTTTGCTGAGTGTGTCTTAGTTCTTGCAATGCAGATTGTCGGGTAGAATTTACAAATTACAAATGAATCGGCTGAGTTCTGCTGCTGCTCCATAGTCTCAGTAGGTTTCCACTTGGTCGTGTCTGATATTTTCTTTGGGTGATTAAGTCACTGTTTTAAATTTTTCCAGGGAGATTTACATCTTGAGTTAAAAACTAAAGAAAAATCTTCTCAGCAAGGCACACATCAGAAGAGGAATTGCACCCACTTTAGTTTCTACTTTGGAGCCTAATAGTATTTCCTAACCTTTTCCTTTCTTGCATACCATTTTTAAGAAAAATCTCCCTGTTTTTTCATATGAAACTCTTCACTTTGTATGTGAATTGTTAAGGGCCTTTCTTTTTCTCAGCATCTTTGCTGGGTTTTTTCCTGAGAGGTACAGCTGGTTGTATGACTTCAGCTCTCCATTAGCATGTTAGATGTGATTTGGTGGTATGTAACCCCTCATTAACTGAACTAGTAAACATAGAAATAGCTGCAGAAAGGACTGAAGAAAAAGAAATCTGAGTAAGCTCAGAGCAGAGAGATTCAAACCATGTTTGAAGTCATGTCAGCAGGTGAAAAGCTTCTTGCAAAGTTTGTATCTTTTTTTTAAAAAGTCAGAGCGAGACCTGCTTTAAGCTGTGAGCAGTTTTGTCACCTGCTGAAACCAACGTGCTGTGCTCCATTTTGACTTAATCACAGAGAATTAGGATTAATTCTTCCATATAACATAAAAAGTATAAATAACACTCATTTACTTCACAGAGGTAACTGGGGCTACTTTTCAGGCTTAGGGATGTGGGCCCTTGAATCCCAAATGAACAGGTTCAAAGAGCTTCTAAAATGTAACTTTTCATCACAGCTAGAGAACGTCCTGCTTCCCGACAAGCAAAATTACTCAGGACTATTCTGAAGACTAATCTGGATGAAAATAGTTTTAATGCAGTAGGAAAAAATAAAAATGCACAAAATCTATGTCAAAACAGGAATCTTGTGGTAGGTTTGATTTGATATGTGTGTGAAGAATGCAGCAAATTATAGTCTGACTTTGAAGTGACTATTGTGACTTTTAATTATAGTGACTTTGAAGGAGCTCATTCAAAAGATAATAAATTTGCAACTAATATTGCAAATGAGCATCTGGAAACTGAAATTTAAAATAATCCAATTTCTGTGCAAAACATTACTGCTATTAGTTTTTAGTCCAGTAATTGCCCTTTGATATCACTGATATTATAGTGTTATTAATTTCTGTTATAACCTTTTTTAAATGGTGGATGTTCAAGGCCTCTCTTCAAATTCTATTTTTGTGAGGACACTGGTAAAGCAATGTCCAAGGAGCTTTTTCATGCCAAATCAGCAATGTGTTTTATTAAGTTAGATAGCGGTCCTTTGAAAAGTATTTATAGCATGCAATTTGTTTATTCTCCTAAGCTTCTCAAGAGATTTTTTTGCTCTGTGTTATATAATCTAGGGGACATGGCTTTTCTTATAAGAACAGGAACATTATATCACCACTAATTCTCTTCAGTTTTTCTCTTGGATGTAATAAATATATTTAGCTATGGTTTTGACATACAAAATCTATCACAATGACATTCACTTGTTTCCCCACTTGGGGATGGTTTTTTTTTCTCTGTTTTTAAGTCACTGTCATGTTCGCTGTACAGTACTTCTAGGTATTATTTTCTGTTATGTTTTATAGTTTACAGGATTCTGTAAATGAACCATATCAAAGTTCTGAAAATCTATCACACCAATTTTTCAGGACTTTTTGTAAACACTTTCTTTTTACCCACAAAGGTTTACAAAAATTAATAAATCTTTGATAAGCATTGTGGTATAACAGAGCAGGCATTATTTGTGGTAGCCTTTAGTAATAAAGAATCATGTTTCAGTCTCCTTGAAAATCTTTTTTTCAAATACATCCTCAAAACTGCATTGAACACTTTCCCCTTTGTGAAGTTTAGTGAAAACCACTTTCTTGTTTCAATAAATGTTCTCGTCTGCAGTGTAAGATAGAAAGAATATGTGCATTTTTTAATATAATTTTAAATGGTTTTGGTAAATATTGTCTCACAGTTTGGTGGGGTTTTTTTTTTGAGGAAAAGGCAACGGTAATAGTCAATATTTTTATTAAGATATGGTAAGAATGAGTCCAAGTCCAGACTTGGTATAATAATAAATCCCCAAAAAAATATTTTGAAAGATTAAAAAACCCAAAAAACTCTCTCTCTTCAGTTCCTAACTGTCTGCTTCCTTAGCAGTATAGATGCTACATCCAGCCTGGTTTGCATGAAATGTATTGGTACAAGTTGGGTGAAGGAGTACGCATGAGGAACTGGGATATTCTGCTCAGCCTGTGACTTGTGACATTGTCTCGGGTGAGTCACTTGACCATGCCTTATGTGGCCCTTTGTGAGCAGCATATACTGCTTATGCTGCACCTGTAAATGAACACAGACAAACTAGGGAGAAGATTTATGACCCGTTAAATTCTCTGCAGTGAATGGTGCCATGTAGCTGCATAACCCATGATACATAAAAAGTGACTGATTTTTCAGAGCAATTAGCGTTACGTATTTGCACATTAAGTTGCTCACTAACTTGAGTCATCCCTCTTAGTTTGATGTATGTAAGGTTAAAAAAGTCTTTAAATACATGACATTATACAGTGATATCTTAATGTATTTATTAACGTAATGAATAAATGAAATTTTAGAAAATTTTGGTTCGGTTTAGCTCTTCAGGCTCTGATAACTGGTTTAAAATACATCATAGAAGCTTGAGCAAGAGAAGTAATGAAAAACAGGTTTGGGTTGATTTTCAGATTAATTTCCTTCCTGCATAGTTTGTGTTGTCAAATGAACTCTGTAACCTATGCCTTGAACAGCTTTGGACAAAATCCTTTACAGAAAGGTATATTCTTTTGAGTCAATTCTTTCTTGCTGGTGTTGGAAACTGTAGGAAGAGAAATATCTGCGTCTCTCTACTTTGAATGCTTAACTTAAATAATAAAAAAATTAATTTCCGGGTGTGTTGTGATGTATGAATACTTAGGAAGAAGTACAAAAGGTTTTATTCCTTCAGATGGTTCCCATTTTGAGAGTGACTCTAGCAGAGGGATTTCACTGAAAACCAAAAGAGCAATATGAGTATTTTCTTCTCATTTACTGAAAGAACAAAGTCTTGAATAGTCAGTCAAATACTGTTTGCTTTCTCCTCATGAACAAGATCCTGCAAATCCTTCATTATTCCATAAATCCATTAATTCACTAGGAATAGAAAATTAAATAAAGACAAAATAAGTCTAAAATTACACATGCAACTTTTTTTAAAAAAAAAACAACCCTAAGCAGCGTATATAGTGCATTTTCATAATTTTCAGCTAGACTGTTTGACTACTGTGATACCCAGTTAAAGGAACATTCTATTGATTTACTTTTTTCAAAGATCCGTATTTGCAGAATACTGTCTCACTATGACCTCTGCATCCTTACTGTTCGAGAGATTTATTTAAAAAGCTGATGTGAAACAGTTCATGCAGAACCTTTTCAATACGAGTTTTACTCGTGGCTGTTGTAGCTAGAACCCATTGTGTTTGAAAAATTTTATGCCAACTTGGTAGAACAAACCCTGCAGTGATCTACTGGAACCTAGATATTTAGTCCTAAGGATATCATTGCTACCTCATTGCCAGCATTTCTCTGATTTCACACTAATGTTTCGGGTGCGTGCTTTTGAGTGTGGGAAAACAAGGTGTGCTCTTTTTTTGACAGTTTATCAATAATTAAAAGGTAAAAAGATTGATATTTTGCTGACTTTGCCCGTTAATGCACAAGGGTACTAATAAGAGAGCTTTATTATAGTAGGCTGTGTAAATTTTTCTAAAAGTACTTCTGAGATCTGATCAAAATCCATCTTTTTTTTTTTTTTTACTGTATCTTCCTCATGGCCTGCAATGGTAAATGTGAAAGACTGAAGAGGGTAAAGTCACTTCTCTGAGAAAATAAGTTAGATTGGTGGGAGAAAGATAATCATCACAATAATTCAAACTTTTTTTCCTATTGTGATCAAACTAGATTTCAGAGAGTTACCTTTTTTTGTAAAGCAGCGTAGCTTCAATACACAGATCAGCAAACTAAGGCCAAAAGTGAAACACCTTGCTTAAAGGTAGTCAGAAATCCTGGAGCACAAATGTGGAAAAGAGCTGGAGTCTTTGAGCTGATGTTAAGCACTCCCCTCACAAAACAACCAAAGCCTGCCTTTTCTTCTTTAAACTTTTTTCCTAAGGGCACATGTTTTTAACACCTAAAAATTAATCAGTGAATTGTAGTGAATGGGGCTACATCTGGCTGGTGACTGGTCACCAGTGGTGTTCCTCAGGCCTCAGTGCTAGTGCCAGCTCTGCCCAATATTTTTATCAATGATCTGGATGCAGGAGTTGAATGCGCCATTAGCAAGTTTGCTGACAGTGCCAAACTGGGAGGTGCTATGGACTCTCTTGAGGGACAAGATGTCTTGCAGAGGGATCTAGATAGATTGGAGCATTAGGCAATGATTAATGGGATGATATCCAACAAGTCCAAGTGGCAGATTCTGCGCCTGGGACAGAGCAACGCCTTGCAGGAGACTAAATTGGGAGAGGAGTGGCTGGAGATCATCCTTGCAGCAAGGCATCTGGGGGAGCTGGCCATCAGCAGGCTCAGCAGGAGTCAGCAGTGAGCCCTGGCAGCCACGAGGGCAAACCGCATCCTGGGGTGCATCAAACACAGTCTGACCAGCGGGTCAAAACACTGCTGTATTCAGAGTTGGTGCGGCCTCACCTACGGTCCTGTGTGCAGTTCTGGGCCCCACAATTTAAGAAGGATGTTCAGGTACTCAGATGTCTCCAGAGGAGGGCAACAAAGCTCATGAAAGGGCTGGAAGGCATATCCTAGGAAGAGCAGCTGAAGATTCTGAGTTTGTCCAGTTTGGAGAAAAGGAGGCTGAGGAGTGACCTCATTGCTCTCAACAGCTTCCTGAGGAGGGGCAGTGGAGAAGGAGGTGCTGAGCTCTTCTCCCTGGCATCCAGTGAGAGGACGGATGGGAATGGTTCAGAGCTGCACCGGGGGGGGGCTTAGACTCTATTTTAGGCAGCATTTCTTTACTGAGAGGGGCGTCAAACACTGGAACAGCCTTCTTAGAGAGATATTCGATGCCCCAAGTCTGTCAGTTTTTAAGAAGCATTTGGACAATGCTTTTAATAATATGCTTTAACCTTGAAGTGGTCAGGCAGTTGGACTAGATGAATGTTGTAGGTCCCTTCCAATTGAAAACTTCTATTCTCTTGTATGTATTTTTCATAAGGGAAAAAACTGCAAGAAAATGTTCCATTTTCTGTATTATGTTTTGGAATGTGTAATGTCAGCAGAAAGTTTTATTAAGTCCCCATTGCTAATATGCTCTTGAAATCAGCCTCCGGTATCACTGGATATACTGTAGTAATTTTTGTTTACGTGTTTTCATGAAATGATGATTGAAGAGAAAAGTGAATTCGGTATAGCCAAGCATTGTTTCTTTGTCTGAAGTTTTACAGCAATATACTTATCAACAGCCATAACCTCTATGAAGACAAAGATACTCCTGGGACCTTATGGATTATTAGAGTGGCTCAAAGCAGCTTCCTGAGTTTCAAGTCATGGAAGCAATCCTTTAACTTTTGCCCGTGTCTGGGTAGCTCTTACACAGTGTGTGGCTTCTTCCTGCCAGAAAGTTCTCACAATTGACTCTTTCCAATTATTTTGCTAGTATATTAGGGCTAATTGGATCCTTACTGTCTTTTTTCTTTTATCACAGTAAATCTCAGAAGTGAGGTTATGGGGATTACTTTATTTTTTTGCTAGCTGGCTTGTCATTGAGGTTCACTGGTTAGAGTGTAGGGTTTTGACATGGATTTGTGAGTCTCCTGGTAAACCATAAAGATCAAGAGAGATTTGTTGTCATCATTAACACCTTGTCATGCTAGAGGTTAGATGTTTCTTTCACATCAGTTATAAGTCCCTACTGCCAGGAGGCAACCACTAAAGCTGTCTTCTTTCTTTTTGCACAGTATTGAGTCGGTTGTGACAGCAACTAGCACATCATTTGCAATTTCTTAAAATCGTTTCCACTCTTGTTTTAGCCTGAATATGCTGTGCTCTTCCTTTAAGTCAAATTATTTTATGTAGGTAATAAAGCTCAAATGTACTAATCCACTCAGATTTCTCTGCAACTTTCGGTGTCACTGACCACAATGTTGTGTTGCTGTTTGTTTGTTTGTGGGTTTTTTTTGACTTATCAGAGTAAACAATGCAATCTTTTTGGATACTGCTTTTTCCTCCATGGAACTTTTGGGCAGTTCCCCCTACACCAACGTGTGCAATAAAGCACTTTTCGCAAACATTCTGCCTGCAGCCCTCTCCAGCGGCAAGTTTTCTTTTCCAACCATCTATCAGCAAAATGCTGGCGCAAAATGAAATGCGTCTCATCTAAGATAACATAGAGAAAGTGCTATGGATTGCAAGAGAATCTTGACAGCATTTTGGAAATGTTTTCTTTGGGAAAAAGTGCATCTTTTTGTTTAAATAAGAATTACTGTTTCAAATGACTAGACACTGATAGTATCTCCTGTGTAATATTAGGCAAAGATGCACTATCAGAAAACATTGAAATTGAATTGACTATTGAACCAGGACAGAGATATGTGCACGTTTTTCTCTTATTCCAGTGGGGAAAATGAAGTTTCTACTTCTTACAAAGCTGACAGTCCTCTCCACCAATTCTGTCTGTGTTTTGTAAATGGTGTATTTCTTGCTACTAAGATACCACCACGTTGGTTATAGACGTTCTCTGATCAGTCAGATAATTTCTAAGTGTTTTTACGAAGCACATAAATTATGCAATACACCAGAAGGAAACTATTCTTGTTTAATATTAAAATCCGAGTTTAAGATGCATACGGCAGCATGCATAGCAAAACTGCCAGGTGAAAATAAAGTTTAGTTAGGAAATAGGACTAATAAATAGTGCAGTTGATTAATAAAAGTACTATTTGCATTCTTTAAATAGAATATTAACAAGTGATCCACACTGTAACAGCTAAAAGATAATTTAAGAGACAGTTGCTGCACTTCTGCATTGTCATTTAAATCATTAATACTAGATTAGCAGGTATTGATTTGGATGGTACTATGATTATAATTTATTTTAGATTCGTCTTCCTCTGGAGATATAAATTAGATTACAAATTCATGGTATTTAAATGAATTAGACACCGAACTTCTATTAATAGTCAAAAGCTTCTTTGTCCTTAAGGTATGTAGTGATGGGCACAATCTTTAACTGCATAAGGTGAAAAAGTGAATTTAGTTGAAACAATAGCAAAGTTATCATAGATGTCTGTGGCCAGGAATTCATCCACTTTGAAGATTTTCTTTGAGATATTCAGAAAAAATGAAATAAGGAAACAAATTCTTTCACAGTTGGATTGCTCACACTTTTTACACTCTAAGTTAAAGTAACTTTTTGGTCTTTTCTATCTTGTCTCATTTAATGAAATTTTTATCATCCTAAACATATCTAAGTTTCTTCTCCAGTTTTGAGGAAATTGAGCAGATGAGTCATGCAGCTCTAAATGAGGTGTTCATGATGGGAACACTGGAAGAGCCTTTGAGCAAAAAGCTGTGTTGGAAAACTTTGATTGTTCTAAAGAACAGTGTGTCAAATATGCCATACCTGCTTTCAAAACAGCTCTGGTAACAGTGAACCTGTTTTTCTGCTGCTATTGCCCAGCACGAAACTTAGCACAACAAGGGTGATCCAACAGGCAGGATGTGTCTGAGGTGGGAACAGAAAAGATTTATGAGTGCATAGATGTCAGCTTACTGTGAGAGACCAGTCAACATTCTTGTAACAAAAGAATTTAGGGAGAAAATGAAGCTAAAGAGCTGCAAAAGTTGTCAAACATAACTTATTAATCGCTGCGATTTTTCTCTTGATAACATCTATTACCTGTTCTTGAGGATGTTTCATTCATTGATAATTGGTTTTGATATAGAAGGTGCAATGGGAATGCATAGAACTAGTAAATTGTTCAAAAATATATTTATTCATCTTTCTTAAATGTTTTTTTCTACTGCATAAGACAGCGAAAGCAACTTACTTAAAAATGTACTATTATTTATGAAAATCATCAATATAATGTAGCAGCAGGAAGGCCTGCAGTTGTGTATGTAAGGAGATGTTGCTGCTAAAGCAGCCAGGGTTGCTGCACTCTAAAGTGTGTGAACTAATAATGTTTAAATGTGCATCGTAATTGTAATAGTAGTAAGAATCTAGAGAAATGGAAAAGAATATTTGAAACTTTGCGCAGTTCCAAGTCAGTTCAGTATTTGTACAGTGGGTGGGCAGGGCAGGAATTTTCTCCACAGCACTGTGATCAGGTTTCTGTTCTGCATTTGTTCAATTAAACGCCTCATGAAATTAAAGGCAGTTTGGCAATACGCTTGCTGGAATGCCTGGAAAGGGTGTTTAAAAAAAAAAAAAAAAGCCCCCAAACCATTACAGCAAGTAATCTTTCCCACTACATTGATCATGCCGGATTCTGTGCTTAAATAACTGTACTAGAGAAAAGAAATAATACCCTAATAAAACATGCCAGGATGCACACTAAATGTGCTTGGAGATTGAATCTTAATGACTCAAAATTCCAGCTGATTAGACAATTGTCTCTTGAATGTGCTTTTGTATGTATCAGCAGCTGTGCCCAGACCTCTGTAAGAATGCTGTTGGTTGGAAGTCAGGGGCCTTTCATTAGTATAAAATTGAATCCAACTTTACTTGAATCAGAGTAAAAGGCAGAGACTATATCAATATTAGTAAGTGATTCAATCAGAAATGGCTTGGTAAATTTAAGCATTTTTTTCCTACTGGGAGGGCCAATAAGAAGTCGGTGTCCGACCAAAAAGGCAACTGATGGAAGGGTGAAACTGCCCGTGTCCAGACCCCCCTCATGTTCCACTGCTCCTGTTGAGCAAGAAAAACAATTCCCATTCCCAGTGGAATAGTGAACGATCTGGGAAAAGTGCAAAAATCTCAAGGAGGAGAAAAACAATATCATCTCCCAAATTACTGGGCATTTCGGGTGACAGCAGGTAAAGGGTGGTTATGGGCAGGGGGGAGAAGGGGGAACTGAAGTCTGCAAGGGCAGAGAGACGTCAGGGAAACCATGAAGTCTCCCTTTGGACAAGAGAGCGTACAGAAAAAACTACTTCATTCTGTCCGTGTTCTCCACCTTGCCCTCCATTTATTTCTGGAATACAGTGGACCTGTCAATATGCAAGTAGAAGGGAGTTTTCTCAGCTCTCCAATAGGCACAAAGACATATTTGAATTAATGTCTGATTTAGGACTTCTGAGAAGTAGTCCATCCATTTGGGATTCAAAACACTAATCTCCTTTATAAGAGTGATCTGTAAAAGAAGAGAAGAAGAGAAGAGGTTTTTTTTTTTTTACTTTTTTTTTTTCTTTCTTTCCCCCCCCCCCCCCAGCATCAAAAGCCAGGCTTGTGGGATCAAAAAGAATATGGAAGTACAGCCTGATTCTGTAGCACAAAAGCTCTTGCTTTCGCTCCCGGGCTGTGCATTTGAACAAGAATTTACCATAGATTTTTATTGTATATAAAATCTCTAAGTAGAAAATATTACTTCAAGTGTATAGATATTTGTATACTTATGCCATCCCCAGTGTACTGTTGATTGAGTATGGCCAAGTCAAAAAAGCTACAAAGGACAAAAAGACGCAACATTTGAAATGGGTTTTACAACAACATTTATCTTTCCATACTTTACATCCTTTATCTTGGAATGCTCATAGCAGCATAAAAATCATAAAATAATGGAATTATCCTGTGTAACAAGGTGGTGGTATCATTTTTATTTTATACCACATTCACAGCTGTTGCAGCCTGAGTATTCTTCAAATATTCTTTTTTTCAGTATTGATGTGAAATTACTGTTAATGTATTTAAGTAGACTAGTGTTTTTAAATAACAGAATTTCTATCAGGGTGTGCAGCTTCTTTCTTTTCATTAGCAGTATCTCCTAATGGATGTAGCTCCAGCTTAGGTTCCGCTCCTGTCTGTCTGTAATGTCACTCACACCAATGGATGGAGCTTTTCTTCCACTTTTTCTTTTGTCTTTAAAACTTTCAATGCAATTTGTAAGACATGCAGAAAATATCTATCAAGTTAATGCCTCAGGTGGTGAGGTTTGTTGTTGATTTTCTTTCTGAATCAAGTAAATCTGCTGTTGAACTTCAGAGGAATGAAACTCTTTTCCAAAACATTTAGCAGTGCCCTTTAATTCTACTTCCTTCTGTAACACCAGTGCCAGATGTTGCTTATGCAAGCAGGGAATATAGAAATGTAATTATTTCTGGTATCTTTATGTATGTGTTCAAATTTCACTGTCTTCAGTATAGCTTGGGGACATGCTGCTTCAGTGTTATCCTGGCTAAAGATGATGTCCTGAAGCAGGGCTAGTCTTGTTATTTCAGTAGAGTGATGAATATTAAATACTCTAATCTAAAACCAATATGGGAATCTTTAGGTTCTTGTAGCGTTAAAATACTCAGTAATTCCATTTATCGAGTATAACATTAAATCAGTGGGGACGAGGATTATGTAGAGTACATATTAATCAATGTTGGTTTAACTTGCCTTTGCAGTTCTACAATTAAGACAGCAATATCGCACAATGGACTGTCAGAAGTACTGAAGTCCATGGTCATTTGGTGACATGCTAGCTAAAAAAATCAAAATCCTAAACCAAAGTAAACGCCTAAAGACATATTTCCTAGCATGAGAAGTAGAGGAAGTTCTGTCACACGACAATTTTTGTTTTTTTTTTACTTTTTGAAATAACTGCAAATTTGCTCATTTCAGCTGATGCGATTTAGCATGGAGGAATTGAGGATATCACTAGAAAGGGGTATGGTATCAGTTTGCTCTACCTACCTGATTTACTGTCAGTTCAATCTAATAAGTTATATTTCAGCATTGACTTCAAGGCAGAGATAGAAGAATCAAGTTTCAGTGCATGAGACTGAGTCATGGTGCGCATTAGTGTTCTTGATCCAGGATAACAGTCTAATTTGTGCTACTTTGTATAATCTAAACAAAGATGTTAAAATCTTATGGATAGGTGCCTCTTAACATCCGTAGAAATCTGTTACTTTTGGATTTTAAATCTACAAAGATTAAAAAATTTTAAGTAGAAGGCATAATGTATCACCAAAAGAGATTTTTTTATATATATATTTCTTCATGTTTTCTTAATATATTTTGAGTTATATTTCATATTCACCTTGGAAAACAGAAAAAAAAACAAACCTTTGAGAGAATAGGTTAAATAGGTACTTTCAAATAAACTATTTCAAAATACTTGACAGAGCTATAACACTTGCTCATTTTTATGAATAGTTACTGGAATGTGAGCCTGGATATCAGTTAGTCCAACATGAATAACTTTGACCCCAGACATCACTTGGTGCCATTCTTTACATTCAGGAGTGCAAAAAGCATTTTCTCTCTGTGAATTCACTAGTCATCGACGTGTCCTGTGCATTACTATTGGTTCACTTCTATAACACTGTTTATCGCCTTTATCGAGTGGGTATACTTCAATTGTCATACTGAATGAAAAATAATTAACTTTCATATTTTATTTATACTATTCAAACAAAAGTTTGCAATGCTCAAATCGTGCCAGAGGCCAGATAATCACTCCTACTGCTGCTTTATTTTCCTTTTTCCTTCCTATGAGCTCATTTTTTCTTTGCTCTTTTACTTTTTGCATTTCCTAGCTACCTGTCTTCAGTCATCTGTTAATGACTGCCTGGTTCACTCTACCCATATATTAGCAATACAATTGCAAAACTGAAGCTAGTATTGCCTAATTTGTATTTAATGCTTTAAACAGCATAATCTCAAAGGATCCATTCGATATAGCCTCATTATGATACCCTGTATGCAAGAATAAAGGAGACAAAAAAAAAAGCAGTTCTTTTCCTTATCAGTTACTGTAGTGATTATTAGCAGAAATACCATTCTCAGCACAACAGCTTGCTATATAGAAAAGCAGCTTTCCTTATTAGCAGGTGGCAGTAACGATCAAAACCAATTTGCAGTTGCAGTACTTATCTAGCAGAATATACGAAATGGAAATGGCATAATACTATGACACAACTGTACTGCAGCTACCGTAGCAGGGATTAAAATGTACAGAATAAGATGTAAAACCACGCTTTAGTTTCACATCCTTTGTTTATTAATTTGAAATAAAATAGACTAGGATAAAGTATCTTAGAATTTTGTAACTACTTGGAAGCTGGAACATCTTCAATGAAAAGAGAAAAACCTTACTTTCTTCTATTTTGGATAGGAAAATTTCCATTTGAAGTAAGATTTTCAGGCTCTGTATTGCTGTCTCCTCTGCACAGATCTATGAACACAAACCGGAGCAGTGACAGATAAAATATGGCTGAGAAACTAATAGGTTTTTGTCTGTCTTTTCAGGCATCTTAAGGAAAGAAAAAAAAAATAGTTCAGCGATACCTAGTAATTCCAGAAGGGTGACCACCACCAATCTCTTTAAAAATAAAGCTAGGATCAGCAAATATGATAGTCATCCTTGGTTTGAGCTAATCCACCGGAGATTTTTACAACTAAACCACTTGAATCTGGTTTTCTACCTTACTTCTGTTGTTTTTCTTTTCCTTCCCTTCAGTCCAGTTTTGTAAAGCATGACCAGTTTGTCTTTGCTAAGCAGCAGAAGTGAACCACATAATTAAACAAAGCACAAGCAGAACTGTTGATGTGTCAGCAGTGCTACCTGGTGAGTCTGATGTGTCCACAGCCGTGCAGAATTGGAAACTGAAGTGTTTTTATCTGTTAGCAGAAAAAGGCTTTAACTAGAGGGATGATGATTTCCTAACAGATATAAATGCAGTGGTGGTGGAAGGAAGAAGCAGCACAATGAAGATGTTTCCTCCATGAAATTTAGAAGCAGATTGGTACTTGCTATTCCTTATAAATTGGTTTTCACTTGGGGGGAAAAAATAAAGAGATTTAACAGATGTAGATAGTCACATTTTTATAGAGTGCTGGAGGCACAGCTAGAATGATTACAGCTGTGTGAGAGAGGCTGCTCTTAGTTCTCAAGGAAAATGAAAACAACAGATAAAAGATGACAGAGGGCTGAAAGTGGCATCATATTTTATGGACCTAAGTTCCTGAGATATTTCAGTGCAATAACAATATAAATCTTCCTTGGTATTTATTCTGCAATTGGCTAGTGTTCCAAAAATGAAAAATGTATTAACGTCTGGCTGTTATAAAGTGTACAAACAGATTGCCAGTGATGCACAAGTATTTTGTGTTCATCTTATAAGTACAGCTGTTGGTTAATAAGGCTTAGGTCTCTCTTCTCAAACATTCATGGAATATTTACTTGTATATTAGAGGTTATTGGGAAATAGGAAATCTTTTCCTTGACTCTCCTATTAAATATATCAGTAGTCCGTGTTCAAACTTTGCTGATGTAGGAGATATGTCTTTTTTTCACTTACCGGTACAACTGCATTGTAGCCTTGGAAGGGAGCAACAGCAACGGCCTCCATGTAAATGCAGCACCTGAGAGAAAGAGTGTTCTTTCTCGAACAGCTTTGTGGTCAGCCATAGCTCCTCAAGCAGCTCTCGCTCCCCAGGGAGCTGGCTTTGAGTGCAGGCAGCTGAACTTCAGGGGTGGGGGAGGCACTGTGATATGTGCATCCTTGAATCAGAAGTGCCACATGAAAGACCTGATGTTTTCTTCCACAAATTTTGAAGTGTCCACCTTGAGACCTGTATTTTCTAGCTCTCCTAACTGGTTTGTTTCCTAACTGTCTGTTTGCCATGATACTGTGATCCAATCAGTTTATTTTACAAGTTTTTAAAAAGTACATTAGCATAAGTAGATACATTCTTTTTTTTTTTCAAACAGATCATCTTCCTTATTATTTAAAAGTAGGCTTTAAATACCAGATATATATTTAACTACTGTCAGTCTACATCTTTGATATGTACTTCCACTGTTGAAATAAAGTATTGTGTATAAATATACTAGAGGAGATTGGTTGAAGTATAGGAGCAGGGAAAGAATTGTAAAGGGCTGACACAGGTTGTCTAGTTCATCCCTGTCTGAAGGGAGTAAAAATTTATGATCCATTAATAGTTTGGGGTTTTTCTGTGTCTTGACATTAACAGACTTAGTAGGCTGTTAACATCTATTCCTTTTTCTTGTTTTTCTTAAGGAAAAGCAAAATCTACACAACCTTTCCCTCAATCATCATCCCAAAGATGACGTTCTCAAACTTTAAACTTCTAAATTCTAATATCAGATTACAGTGTTAGGTTTTTAAGGGTATTAGTAACTTTGCCCAAGGTCAAAAGTCTGGTTTTAACAAAGTAAGTCTTAAAAATACAAAAAACCTGTATCTTCTAACAGAAATCACCAACTTTATTAATGAACTCTATGGGAGAGGGATTGATATACATTGATGTATGATGGTATATGCAGTGTTTGAGTTTTCTGAAGTGTATTTCATACTATGTTTAGATATAGGAACAGTGGCTGTCTAAAGATTGACTTTTGTACATGTTAAATTTCAAGCAGTTACACAGAAATGTTATTTGAATTGCACAGGGTGAAATTCCAAATTTGAACCAAGAAAGTCTCCCTTAAAAAAACACCACACGTAAACTTGAAAAGCTTTCCTTAGTATTAATCGTTCTTTTACTGCTGTTTTTATGTCTTTTTGTACATCAGGTCATGATTCTGGCTGAAAAGTCATTTTCAACATTTATTTTACTGCTGGACAGTTGATGGCTCAGGGCACAAAATGAAAATAATAATAAGGTGAAAGCTAAACTCTCACTCAAAGTGTGAGTCACTTTTGAGCTGAAAAGAGTACTCTGTGCCAAATCACTAGGGTCACTGCCCACCAGTTGCCTCACAGAGCAACGTGCAGCTATGCCTGGGACTGTGTGTCTCGCTTCAGTCTCTTTATTCTTTGGAAAACAGCTCTGGATGTATTTAAAAATGTGGCAGATGCCCCCAAAACATTAGATAATTATTCCCTGTAGTGTGTTGTGGTACCTGCATTTTTCTTCTTCTTCTTCTTCTTCAGGAAAGCTATATTGCACTGATCGTTGAACCAAGACTGTGGATAGGGCTGCAGCTGGGGTCTGGCGCCTATTCTGTTCAGATCTTCTGCTCTGAGGGTGTCCACAAACCTTTTCCTATTCCCGCAAGTGGGCTAAAATTGCCCCTCATGTCAAATACAATTTGAGAACTTTTACTCACTCTCACTTCTTGTCAGCACAGGGAATTCTCTGCAAAATACTGATTTAAGCACTGGAAAGTTTGGAAGCGCAAAAGTGAGCTGAACACCACTCTTCCTTTCCTGGAGTGTATTCATTTTGTTTTCACTTGCAACTGAAGGTTCCAGCGAGGCTGAGGTTGGACTATTCCTTACCTTTTGTGTCCTGCTGTTTTGAAAGTTGCCTTTAGCTCTTCCTGAAAAGTATAAAGCCCCCTTAGTATTGTGTCAGCCCATCCTTTTATTCCTAACCTCCTTCAGAAGCACTCTGTGTAAGTAGTACCTTGGAAAAAAAGACACTATCTTGACAAGAAATATCTTGACCTGATTTTTTTTAAAGAAATTAAATTTTTAAGAAAATTCTCGATAGATACATGTTTTTTAAACTTAGTGATCCATAGAGAATATTTTTCCAAGTAATCTAGTATGTACTGGGTTTTGGGATGGAGAGAAATTACTGTATTTGTTCAAACCATTTAACTATTTCTGCAGTTTTTCTCCATCCACACTAAAAAGCTTTATAGTTCTTAATTCATTTATACCACCGAGAAGCTTCTTAGGGGATCAGAAATTCCCTCACTCTGCTAAATGGGAACCTTAGTTCAACAAATATGGTAGCAAGTATTTCTTAACCTTTATGCAGTTGCATTCCCTTTTCCCCCAAAACAATTAAAAGTGAAAGAAAACAACCTTCTGGCAGTGAAGGAGAGAGTCAGAGGCACTGCGTTCTGTTGGCTTGCGACTCAGAGCAGATATCATATGTATCTCTTTCGGTATGTGAGGCAGTGGAATTCATTAGGAAGACAAAATGTACTAGAATTGAATTCACCAAGAGAATTTACTGGTTTGGCTGAACACCGTATGATATAAGCTTAACTTCTTCCTACAGCCAGGATCCAACTCGGAAAATTTAAGGAATACCTTTTAGAAGTACTAGTTCTATATATATATCTATAGTTCTATATGTCCTATATACTTATGTTAAGAAATGTAAATCAGGATTAATTTTAAAACACACTGAAAATAAAAAGCTGGACTAAACTGTGTATTTCCACTACTGCATGCAAGCACACAGGCTGTATATCTCGATGAATCCCTCACAGTAAGGAAGGTTGTTGCTGCTTGGCTACTGCTTTTATTCGCATGCATCTGGTGTGACAGCAAGTTTTGACTTTGTCTTGCAATATCTTTGCGCTGGCTACGCCAGTTAAAACCCTGCCAGGATTTGTTTCCTTGCTTGCCTGCTTTTTTGCCATTAGAGCCTGGCTTGTGTCCTTCTCCTGAGCCCGCACAGGATTGCTAGTCTTGGGACTAAAACCATGAGACCAGTACTCAAAATGAAATGCAAAGTATCTTGAGGACAAAGGCTTCACTTTCTGGTTTTGGTTTATGTCAAATTATTTTTCGTCCAGCTTAATGATGTGTGAAACCTCACACAAGTGCAGAAGGGACACGGTGCTAGAGACAGAACAACACACTGTCAGACCTGTTCAGGCAGCCCGGGGAACAGCCTAATTATTCTCCAGTTGCAGCTCTCACAGAGTTGCTTCAGTGAAATGCAGCGTGTGATACTGCCACTATTAGCAAAGAAAGATCTCTAGGAATTAGTTTGAAAATAAACATTACCAGAACAAGTATCAGGGAATGGGATGAAGCCTTGGCAGACTCTTGGGGTATCTCAACTGAAATACAAGTTCCTGAAAACTAAGAACATACATGGGCATCAAATGTTGGCAGGAAAGGAATGCTGAAATTTATTTGCTTTTGAGTAATAAATATGACAAAATGTTATTAAATATATAGTTATTTATTTTTTATGAGAGGAGTATGTTAATGAAATTCTAAGGTTATGACTGGCTGTCTCATCATACAATCTTGCTCATGACTAATTTAACTCTACCTAAAAGCTAGTTACTAATCTTTTCCATATAACTGTTTTGCCTAATTAGAATGAGTTCAGAAAAGAGCAGCATGATTGGAAAGCTAGGGAAATTGCTTCTGAGAAGATTAGAGAAATTAAAATTCATAGCCTAATGCACAGATGATTATTGGGGGGAAATTATTCCTGTAGTATTAATGGCAGCAAAAATATTCTTTGTCTTAAAAATGACTGAAAATGGTTTTAGAATGGCTTACAAATCCAGCCAGCTCTGAATTATGTTGTTTTAAGAGGAGGAAAACATGCAGGTGTCTCGTTTCTGGTATTGGGTATGGCCACATGCATCTCAAGAAGCATGTGAAAATGAACTTCTCATGACTTACAAACCTGCTATGCATAATGGAATATCTGCTGTAAACATGGATAGTATAGAAGCTGTGGTAGAACCTATAAAGCCACTAACGAAGAAAAGATTTGACCCCTGCAGTAGCATAAGTCTTGCATCTGGGAAAACGTAATCCAGGACTGCAGCACAGACTGGGATCTACCTGGCTGTGGACAAGAGACATCAGGGTCTTGGTGGACAGCAAGCTCAATATGAGTGAACAGTGTACTTTCTTAGCTGCTGCTAAGAAAGCCTACAGGATGCAGGGTTGCAACAACAAGGACATCACCAGCACAGATAAGAGATCAGCCCTTTTTCAGGCCGCACCTGGAATACCCAGTTTTGGTTCCTACTATGCAAAAAAGGATATGGACAGGCTGGAAAAGGTCCAGAGAAGGGTCATCAAGATGATCAAAGACTGGGAAGCTTGCCATATGAGGAAAGGCTCTCAGAAGAACTGGCTTTATTCAGCCTTAGGAGAGACCTTATCGCCATTTCCAGTTTTTAGAGGGTGACTACAAAGATAGAGACTCCCTTTTGAAAAGGAAGTCACGTGGAAAAGACAAGGGACAACGGGTACAAGTTACTTCTGGGGAGATTCTAATTGGACACAAGAGGAGAAATTTTCACAGTGAGAACAATCAGTCATTGGAATAATCTCCCCAGGAAAGTGGTGGATTTCCCAACACTGGAAACTTTTAAGATTTGGCTAGAACAGGGTGCTGGGCCACCTTGTCAAGACCATGCTTTCGCCAAGAAAAGTTGGACCAGATGATCCTTCAGATCCCCTCCCACCTGGTATTCCCTGATTCTATGAATCAAAAGTGGCATCTAAAGTTTTGTTCGAGATAGAAAGAACTGTATTTTGTTGTCTCCCTCATTTCAAGATCTACAAGAACCTCCTGATGCTGGTTAGTTGGACATTATAATGCTTCCCCAGGAAAGAGCTACAAATTTCCTTTTCCTTAAGTGATAACAAGGCATCGTAAGCTCATTGTTCCCTTCAGGGTTTGGTTTTATGCTGCTGCTTTCCAGAGTGCTAGAACAGCAAAACTGCTGGAGCAGATAATTTTTCATTGTGTTGCATTGATCCTCAAATATGACTGTAGGTGCCTACATTGGGATAGGGCCAAGAAAAAAACTACTTTAGGAACGGAGAAACATCAAGTTATGCTGTTTCTTCCAACCTCTTTGTGAAAGAATGGGAGTGTGGTTCACAAAGCCTTTAAATTGGAACTATTAGTCCACTGCCTAACTTATACTTTTGATGGGAGAATTAGAAGGCTTTAGAAGCCTCTGAGATTCTCAGTAGAGTGAAAGTTCTGAATGAAAAAAAGTAATAATAGAGAAGGGATTAAAAAAAAAGCTTCTTTTCAGTGTGGTGATTATGTGCATTTATATCCCTGTATCCTCATTCATTTCGCTTTGTTGCTACTTCTACCATTTCTCAGCAGTAAACCCATTCACTCTGGGTGAATTTCAGGTCCTACACTATGAAAAAAAAAAAGTTTTCAGTGTCCAGAAGCGAGAAGAGATCTGGCCTAAACCTAAAAGGTTTCTTTTCAAGTGTACTTCCCATTAGATTTAACTGTGAAATTATTGCCTTTAAAATTAATCAAATTGTATAATACGGAACACTAGATCACGTGAAAAAGACTCTGATCAGGGAAGGAAGTTCTAGAATGTTATTGGAAGGAAGGTAAATCACAGAATCACAGAATGGCTGAGGTGTGAGGGACCTCTGGATGTCATCTGGTTCCATAGCCCTGCTGTAGCAGGACCACCTAGAGCTAATTGCCCAGTTCTGTGTCCAGATGGCTTTTGAATGTCTCCAAGAACGGAGACTCCACAGCCTCTTTGGGTAACCTGTGCCAACGTTTGGTCACCCTCACAGTAAATAAAAAAAAGTGTTTCCAGATGTTCAGAAGGAGTCTCCTGTGTTTCAGTTTGTGCCTGTTGCCTCTGGTCCTGTCACTGGGCACCACTGAAAAGAGCCTGGCTCCATTCTTTGCACCCTCCTTTTAGGTATTGATATACGTTGATTAGATGCCCCCTGAGCCTTCACTTCTCCAGGGTGAACAGTCCCACCTTTCTCAGCCTCTTCTCATTGGAGAGATGCTCCAGTCCCTTGGACATCTTTGTGGCCCTTCTCTGGAATCTGTCCAGTATGTCCATGTCTCCTTTGTACTGGGAACTGGGCACAGTAATCCAGGTGTGTCCTCATCTGATGAGGGATCTCTTTTTATCAGTGATGAACAAAAAAAGATAATGGTATGCTTGAGAAGCTGTTAATAAATCAAACAATAATATATAAGCGAATGCTATGGACTCATTCTGAATATTGCATAATTCTGAATGGCAACCACTTGTTGCAGATCTGTAGTAAAATCTGTCCATATGTTATGTTCACATATGTCCATATAGAGTTCATGTCTTATTATATACACCTAAGGGACAAGATCATGATTAGAGGGGTTTTTCAGTTGTGTTTCTTTCATGTGCCACAGCCATGTGATATGAGTTAATTAATTGTAGCTCATCTTTTTAGGACAGATATACTCATCTTTGAACAAGAACATCAAATGTAGAAATATGTCAGCCCCGCTTCAGACTTCATTTATAATACTTTCCCGTTGCTATGGAAAAATACAGTGCTTCACCTTTCTAAAAGCCAAGGATAGAAATTTATGGTACACAGGTTATTTTATATCAGAGAAAGACAGGTGCATCCCAAGGAAAGAGCTGCACAGTAGTGATATTCTTATAATGCATTTTTAATACTTCTTTTTTCTTTAGTTTACTTGCTAACCATTTGTTAAACCATAGGGAGCCAGCCACAGCAGTTTTGAACTAGAGGTGTTGGACAGGATACCTTGAGGATTTTAAATCGATAGATGGTTGGTTTGGAGATTGGGATAGTGAATATTCCTGTTGGTTACAAGAATGTTAGCTTTTAATACTAGCATACACAGTTCATTTATTTTCTCATTCATCAAAGCAGAAAATACCCGTCCCTTTCTTTAGGAACTCGTCTGGGGTCATCTAACTGCACAGTCCCTAAAAAGATAGCTTCCTAGATGTATGGGCAAATGTAAGTGAACATATTCACAATTTGGCTAATAGAAAATGACTGCATATGGAGTCTGAATGCTGCTACTCTGTCCCATTGTTTCTACCAGCTTGATCTGTGGGCATCCCAGTAGTTCCTTGTTTGCATAAACAAAACGGTTGATAATGACATCCTCTTGCTTCAATATATAATTCCAAAAATAGCAGTGAAGGAAATAAAACTTAGCAGCTCAGACATTGCTATAACTGTTTTGCTTCCAAATGTGAACAGACTGAAGAAGAGAAGGGTTGTACAGGAAAAAAAAAAAATGTTTTGGTATAAGCAGGAAGAGCATGTCTTGCGTGTAAAGTTAGTCAGAGGAAGGTAGGTCAAAGGTTTACTTAGACAATCCTCCAAAAGAAGGAATGAGAATCAAGGGTGCACAGGTGAGGCATGTCTTGGGCTTGAGCTTTCTTAAGAACACTCTGTGTTCCCATTCAAGCAGTCCAATGCCCAGAGAAAAAACAATCATTTAACTGTAGAGCAAATATACAACAAGCTTTTTGGGGGTAAGTTTCCCTTACTGTTGACTCTCCTCTGGTTAGGTTAACCCACTCTGGGCTTTATGATAACCCAGTTGTGTTATAGCTAATAAAGTATTTGGGTTTGCCTGGCCGCTGGTAGTTCCATTGTACAGCACTTCTCTTGTGTAGACATACATTTACATTCACAAACGTAGTAGTGGCAATTCCTGCTGCTGCAAGATCAAGTATGATTTAATACAAAAAAGGAAAACCAGGTCTCTAGGCTGAGGACAGAGTCACATAATTTAGAAATAATTTTGTTTGTCAAATAAGCCAGTGGGCTTTGCAGTAAAACAAACCAGAATTTGATTACTCACTATTACTAATGTAATTTAACCTTGTTTAGGAAAGAGATAGCCTCTCTTTAATGCTTTGCTAAAGCTTAATAAATTAAAATGCTACTGTTACTCCTATGGCTGTGCTATTTAATTTACAATCCACTTGCACACTAGCTATTTTAAGCATAATTTTATGACACACTTTATCAATTAATTTTATAGAAAAATGGAACCACCTGTAGCTGTTATGTCATGGGGGCTTGGTAACGGTTGTCTTGTGGGATTCTTTTCCACTCTTGTTTTCAGATCAGTAATGGCAACAGTCCTTTGATTTAGATCAAAGCAAGAACAAAAGCTTCTTAGGAGCAAGTGAGAGTCAGAAGGTGAAAATGAAGAGGGAAAAAAAGTAATAAAATCCCATACTGTAGCCTCGAACTAGACTACTAAAATGAGAAAACCAACTTTCTACAGTTCTAGCTGCAATATTATTTTAGTGTAATTTACTTTTAAGTATGAGACCAAGCCTTCAGAAGCTTGGATATCATATTTTCTTCCTTGATTACAAACCAGTGAATCTTATCTTGCCTGTACAGGTGTTGAATTTTTTTCCTTCTCAGTTTATATTCACTTACAGTCATTAAAGATCTAGGGCACTTAGTGTAAATATTAAAGATGATATATGAAGCCTGGGAAATTTAATCTTGGGTAATTACACTCTACCTAGCTCTTCTAACTAGCAAAAATTTCTCTGCAATTATGGTTGGATAAGTAATCTGCTAGCACAATATTGTGCTTTTCAGTAGCTGCAGCACTGACAAGATGAACAAAGTGATTCCAAATATTAGTCTCATTTTTCTAAGCATTTTATGAAAATTACATGATGTTCTGTGATTGCCTCTAACAGCCTATGCAGGAGGTGGTGTATTTGTAAAACGTGAATTCTTTTACCCTGAGAATAATTCTTGAAAGGGTATGTGTAAATTAATTGCTTCCCTTGGTTCTCTAAATGCTTTCTAGTGGACACAGCTTTCTTCTGCAAATCTAAGATAAAAACTTTTTTTGTGTAGAAAACTGTAGTACTGCCTGTGAACGGACTTCTTACTAGCTAACTAATAGGAGGATTAAGTTCATTATCCACCAGATAACTTTCCTAATAAGCTCAGATCTGGCATGAACAAGAAGCTGAAGCTTAGCAGTTCTGACCTGTACATAGGTGCCCTTTCTGTGTTTATTTGACAATTCCTTTCTCTTCTGGCTGACTGACATTTCCCTCTGGAAAAAAGAGAGTACAGAAAGAAGGGCAGCTAATTAATACTTCCAAATTTTGTTTCTATTTCTAACTCATCATCAGTTTCCCTTTTCAGCTACATTGGGGGAAATTATCAAATAGAGTCTTATGAACTGTTAGTGCTAGCCAACTAAGACTTTGTTTTCCCCCTCTGTAAATAAGTTACAACACTGGGCAGATTTCCTCGCTTAGAAAAGCAATATAATTCAAGTCAATTAATAAATAATAATACATCCTTACCTTGAAAACTATTCAATGTTGATCAGCCCCATTCTACATTCAAGAACAGCAAATCCAGAATGTCTGCACAGAAAAGAAATGAAAATCACTGTAAGTATGAAGAGATTTCTCTTTGAGAAAAGCCTGAAAGACTGATACTGTTTACAAGCAGATATTAAAAAAAAAACATAGTGGAGAGACATAAAACACTCTAATGTATTTGGGATCAAGTAGGCATTCATCTTTCTCTACTCTCATCTACAAGTCAGAAGAAATTGAAAAGATGAAGAGTTTATAAATTATAGTAAAAACTTCTTGTAAGCATAGACAAAGAATTTTTTGTTCAATTATTATTTTATTAAAATTAACACACGTAAAAGAGAAATACTTCTTTTTACTGTGTTAATTGCAGTGACAGGTTATATTTAAAAACTAAGAGTTTACTGGAATTAAACTAGTTTATCGAAGTCTATAAAGAAAGTATGATAATACCAGGTAATTTTGAAAGAACTCTGCAGTCATATAAAATTATAGAGACATTTAATACCCTAATACACTAATCACAGAATTATTATTTAGCTATTTTTAGGATTTCAAAATGGTTTATTCCTTAATTGTTCAATTAATAACATCCTACTTGTTACTCTCAAGCATTTGCTACTTCTAGTGATATGTTAAATTAGGTGGAATATTGTTTGTTTTGAAATGGCAGACCTTCTATGCTTTTAGTCAACTTTGAAATTATTAGGATTTAATTTCCCATATCTAAGCTTTATAAATAATATTTGAGTATTTTTGTCTTTTACCAGCAAGTAGGGGAAAACTGTAGGTATTCTACAAGTATACAGCAATTGGATCTAAAATTTACTTAGTAGGTACTACAGTGTCATATTAAAGGTGTCTTTTTTATATTAATTGCATTAATATAAATTAATTTTATATTAATTGCATTCCATGCATTAATATTTCAGTAAAACCACAAGGTGATAGCACCTGAGTGTCCAGCAAACAATAAAGGTTTGGCTTCAAATCTTCATAGAGAGGAATTTACAGCCTGTGGAAGATGCACTGTTTGGATGGGATAGATTCCTGGTAATGCTAGTGCTGTTTTTTTTTTTTTTCCCCGATGAAATTTATTGAAGAATCACAAGAAAGTTTATGTGAATTTAAATATATTACTGAATCACCACCAGAATGCATCACAATGTCGAAAATGAAAGCAGGAATTAGGGAAAGACAACAAGCCAGGGTAATGCTTGGATATTACAACCTGCCACACCTTAGTTTCAGTGCTTCATGTAAAGGATGGTGTTTTCTTTTGTTATCCTCAGAGTGGCATTGATTAAAAACTCCTTTTCTTTGAACAGCTTCTAAAATTTTCTTGTAGTATCAATGTAGGCTCTCCATAAGGACATGTCACAGAAATATTTATTTTGAAATTAACAAAATACGAAATGAGAGAGATTACACTCGGCTATGGATTTAGGAAGGGATCATAATACGAAGAGGTGCCGTATGTATATAACTGGATTTTATTGTCTCCTTGTTCAAGATTGATTTCACTTTCAAATGCTTTGAGGCATGGAATATTTTTGATTGAACTATTTCCAGAAGAATTCACCTTTGTAAGTGACTGTAAGTTGCTTGAATCTGTTGCATGGTGTATTAAAGAAAACGTTTCATACGTCGGTTCTTTTTCCTTTCCACACAGTTTCTTTTCCTTACCGCTTTACTTCTCCAGGCTAAGACTTGGAGATTCAAAAAGTCTGTATGTCCCCCAATTTAGAGAACTATCATGAGAAACAACAGGAAAAGTCTAATTCCTTTTTTAAGAGGTTAACCTTTGAAGTCAGTAATCAATTACATTAATTTGGCTGTATGGAAAAGATCTGTGACTCCGATTAGTTATTGTAATTCAATACAGACAGCCTTCAAAGAACAAAGAAAATAGCTGATAGTAAGTTGGAGATTACATTTTTCTTTTTCTGCCTGGTATCATGTAAGCGATAGATTGTTAATGTTATAATTTGTTATTATACTGATTGAAAATTCTTATTCTTTTCCGAACAAAAATGAAAGTTTCTGAGCTTCTCAAAAGTTAGTAAAAGTTGTTTCTAATGGAAAGAGTTAAACAACCTAAGATGAGTGGTCAATATCAGATGTCATTTATGAGATTGTTTTTAGTTTTAGATCAGATGTGTTTCTTTAGCAATAGGGGTGTCTACAATTATTTTTTCTTAGACTTGTTTTCACTTTAATCTAGTGCCTTGTATACCAGTGGTCAGGATTTAGTTAAATTATTAGGATGGGCACAAGAATAAGCATTTTGGTCTAACCTTGTGATATTTATGTGTGCTGCATAAGTATTCTTCAGAGCCTGTTGTTCACACTGGCTATCGTCTTGGTAATTACGTTAATAAACACAGGACAATTAGTTTTATACAGACTATCCAATAAATCAGCTGGGATCATAAGCCTCTCTTCTTTTCCCCTGATGCGTAGCCTGGGTGAGATCTTCCCAGGAGCTGTGGGAAATCCCTAATTCCCATTCACATATATTAGAGTTTGGGGTTCAACGCTTCTAGGTTCACCTCCTTAGACAGAAAAGCACTGTTTTGTTTCTCAATCAATAAAGAATATGGTCTTCCTGGCTATGGAACAGGGGTTTGGGCAGTGCATGTCTCCTTGACAGCACTATATTTTGCTAGCTGGAGGCACCGATCGTGCTGATGTGTATTTCTTTAATTTCCATTCTCATTTCCACTGAAGATTCTAATTAGATTCTGGGGATGCTTAAGAAGAGGAAGGGACAGTGTTTCTCTGAACGTTACTCTCTCTAATGCAGAGGGCAGTGGTTCTCTGACGCGCAGCATTATTTAGCACACGTGAAAACAGATGCCTGTCTTCAGCAAACTGTCGTTTGTCAAACTTAGCCAGAATTGTGCTATGAGAAGCTGGGGAGGGGGGGATGGAGGGGGGAGAGAGTCGCAAAGCCTGGGTCTGGGAGCGCTGGAGTGCAGAGCGCCGATAGCAGCCTGCTCCCGAGTGCAAGTTTCCAGGGAGCGTTTCTTCTTGGCACCGAGACAGCCAAGTCTCCAGCTCCGGCACAGATGTTCCTCCAGCAGCTCTGAAGTAAGGCTGCTCGCCAGATACCATGTCATACCTGGGGGCTCGTGGTCCACCTCACCCTTCTGAGAGGACTCGCTACTGATGAAATCAAGTGCTTAGAGAAGCATGAGATGCGGGGCTTCAGCTAATGTTTTGTCTCAGCTAGAGCGGCTGGTGAATCGCCACAGCTCAGTACAGCGCTGCTTTACACCACTGCAACTTTCCTCAAAGCAAACTCTGGGTAAAATCCTCTCATTTCCCTCTGATTGCGACCTGGTGCGAAGACTGGAATGATTTGCCTGTTGGAAGAATGTTGACTCTCGAGTGGGAGTCAGAGGGACTGCAAACAGTGGGTATTGTTGTGATTATATTTGCATCTCTGAAGCTGCTTCATTTGCTGGGACTGATTGATTTTTCAGAAGGTAAAGTGGTTTGTGCTGTTTGTAGGTGTGGTGTCTGATCTGCTAAAATAGACTTAGAGAGCATCAGGTATAAAAGCTGTGAGATGAAAAGGCTTGAGAAGTGACAACATTCAGACTAAAAATCCTGGTTTGCTTCTGCTGGTTTTACTTTGCTATTGTAAAACAGAAGTAGATGCTAGCATAAGATTTTTATTTTACAATGGATTGCCAGGTGTCTGTGAGTGTATATTTCTTAGAAATACTGAAAATAGTGAATGTGATGCCTGTCAGTTGCCTTTGAAAGCTGTTCACTGCTACAAAACTTGGTAGATTAAGTGGATCTTGGTTCCGTTCACGTTTATAACACACTTTGCTCTTCTGACCTATGATGCAATTAGAGTTTTGTTCTGTATCAATGTTTAAGTGTTAAAAATCCATTTCATAGATAAATGCAAAATGCTCTTACTACAGGGTAAGCTTTAGGATCAAGTCTGCTGGACACCTTTCAAAAAAGGCAGAGATGCCAACATTAAATGTGGGTATTTTAAATATATATAATGAATATATGTTTTAAAATTCCTGTTTGCTTACTCAGATTCCTGTCTGCTGTCTACTGTATGGGTCATATCATTTCATCTACTCTCAAAGAGGGCTTCACATGAAATGTAATAGGGTTTTTATTTCTATACAAAGTGAAGGTTTTTTCACGTTATAGAAATAGGATATTTCAGTTCAGTTATTAATGAGACCTTTTTGCTGTCAACTTTTCAACTTTTTAACAAAATGTCTTGTGTGGACTGCTGTAGTAAACAAAAGCTATTCACTCTCTGAGTCCTTGGTCAAAAAATACTGCTTTTGTCAGTATGTTTCTATGTGTGAACCCAAACCAATCCTTTTTGCTGTGTAACTGCTTTCAGTCAGAATCACACAACCAAGGAGAGCACGCCAGTTTTCTGAACCATTAACTTTTCATCACGGAATAGGATCTTTGATGGATGTAGATTCATATCATCACCTCATAAAATTGTTCAGCTGATAAAACGTGAAATCTTTAACACAGCACTTTTATAGTTACTGAACTATTGAAATAAATCATCCTTAAAACCGTCTGTGGTGAAAATGTATAATATTTCCTGTGTAACTATATAGTGCATGGGTTATGGAATTGTAAAATTACTTTTTGAATTCTAAACGAATGAGTAATTCTTTTTTCTCATAACAGTACTCGCTTTGGGTTTTTTATGCTCTGGATGTGCAGCATTTTTAATATCTAAAAAATCCTCTTACTAGATATGTGTTAGCGTCGACTTTATAACACGTGGTAACAGATAGGAAAAAATTATTAAAATGCAACATTGGTCTTTTAGCAGATATACAGTTACATCCCTTTCCTGATTTCTCACAGTATGATATTGCCATTAAGTCTGTGGGGAAATATTTCATGTAATTTCAAGTATATTAAATTACCTTTTAAAAAAAAATCTCCCTGGTAGAAATTATACTGATTTTAATATAAATAATAAGTTCAAGATGATATATATCAGTTGAAGTGTTAACATTTTGTTTTAAAGCACCTATTAATGCCATGGCATTTCCTCCTGTGATAATATAATAATTTCACTCAAAATAACCTAGCAACATAAAACTGATCTGTAAATGTAAAAAGATTAAACATTTTAAAGTATAGTGGATATGTTTATAACACCTGCAGTGTGAATAACTCCATTGATTCGGGGGATTTCCAGTTCCCCTAAGGCTGACCTGTGCTATTTAACTCTTGCATGTTTGGACACTGCCATTACTATTAAACAAGAATTCTGCCCCAAATGATTAAGGTATATTTTATAGTGTGTTCAGAACTAGAGGTTTGTTGTTCTCCTACTGAATGCAAGGGCAGGTTTTCTGTTGATGTATAAGGAGGACCATATTTGATTGACCAAAATAAGCCCTTCCCATCTACCTCATGGAGACAGGGCGTGAGCCACGTGCGGAATCAAACCTGTTCCCATAGCTGGCTTTTCTAATGTCTTATCCTGCTTGTCTTAATATCCCTGATATCACAGAATCATCATAATCATATATTGATTTATTTTGAAAATATCACTGAAAGGTGGGGCAGCATGCTTGTCTCAGGGTTTGCCAATACAGGAAAGAGAAGACGGCTAGATGACAAATCCTTAGTTGCAGACTTCTTACAACTCCACTGATTTTAGTGAGGTTGTGACGATGCATTATAGCAAACTCTACCAGCAAGAGAGACTTTCCTACATGCAAGCCAAGAGTCAGCAGCAGAAATGTGATCAGAACTAGTGTGATCCACAAAAGCATCATGGACTGAGTAACTGGAGTGTTTCCATCCTTCGGGTTCAGTTTTTCTCTCTGTCCACTGAAATGTAGAGGTAGCTTCAGCTTCATTGCTCCTTAAACTGTTTGTACTGTGAAAATACAACAGGTTGCTTATTATTTATTTTTATAGTCATTCATAATTAGACATAAAACACCCTACATCTTGTATTCTAGACACTTTCGGTATTATTTTTAAAAAGAAAAAATATAAAATAATAGTACACTTCCAGGAAAGTTTCTTCTTTAACACAGCTATTGGAAGTGTTCTACCCACTACAGCTTTTTAGTCACATGCTGTCATCTCGCTGCAAAACTGGGCTTTCAATTGAACAAGCAAAAAGATGGGTCACCCAGTGTGCCAAAAGATGGTCAACCACCCTCCTTTACTTCACACAGCAAAGGAGTTACTGTGAAGAAGAGCTTGACTTGCCCTTGCTCCTCCATGGAAAAGGGGAATCCAGGCAGTCTGCTTATTTTTCTTACAATGTTTAACATTTGGCAGGATAGGGAACCTGATTTGATCCTATGTCCCAGACTAGGAACTATATTCCTCTATTTCATCCATCTTCCACTTCTGAATAAGCAGGAGAGAGAGACGAGAATGAGGAGAAAGTTGGCTTCACCGGAGCCAGTGAGCTATTTCAGTTATACGGACAGAATTGAATCAATACCACTTTTACTAGAAAAGAATGAAACTCTCCTTTCCCTCTCCTTCCATTACTTTGAAAGTGGTTTGACGCTGATCAATATCTTCCCTCCAGCTTCCTTGCCTGAAACTTTTGCTGCTGGGCAGCTTCCCTCCAAATCTTTTGTTTTGTTACTCAGCTGGAAAGGGAGGAGAGGAGGGCTGATCAGGAGTGAAGTGAAGGACCAGAGTGGAAAAAGTAGCAGCACTAGGCTTAGAGAGAATTCATCCACCAGAAGCTTGGAGAGGAGAGACTGGCAAAATAAAGGATACACTTTGCATTTAGGTGCCCAGAATCTATCTCACATGGTAGCTGTGTGGAGACATTATGTAAATACGTGTGAGCGACTTTGTAAACATCACGGGACTGCGTAAATCAAAGCCTTAAAAAGGACGAACTTTGTGCCTCTTCCTTCATTGTGCATTGATTATGTTTGGAAGTATAACACCTCGTACAGAAGTTTTTTTCTTTTGCTTGTGAATGTAATCAACCAGTGTTGCAATCTATTCTAGACCCTGATATTCCTCCCCTTTTCCTTCGATTAATTTCTAACAGTTTCTAGAACTTGTTATTATCTTTCAGATGCTTATTCAGATGTAAATTTCATGTCTTACATATGACCAATTGGACCAGGACCTTACAGTGTCCCGCAAACTCAAAATTTTTTGCCTAGTAGGACCCTGTGGTCCCTACACATCTTTCTACTCAGTCAGCCATCAAGGCTATGTAGGAATATTTGATCCTTATTTTGTCTTGCTGTGATGCCAGGCAAAGAGCATATCTCTTGCATTACAGTTATCAATAATCATATTTGGCTGTAAAGTCAGCCTTGAGAATAAATAGAGTAATGGGTTGCTTTGGCTAGAATTTGGAATTTAACTAAGGGATGTATTTTCTTTAAGCAGAGGTAGTTTTCTGTCTTAGGACATATCTGTTCTGTGCAGGTACAGAAAGATGTTGTGGGATTTTTTTCTTTCTAAATCTAATTTGGATGGGCACAAGCTACCTCCAGTCCAGAAGTCACGTTACTGCATTTGAGTTGATTTGTTCTGTCACACTAACATGCTAAAATGTGGCCTCTTTTGGAGCTTGGGTACTTAAAAGCACAGAGAGGATAAGGTTAGGTCTGACTGCAGTCATTTGCGTTAACATGTTGTTGGTTGTCCTTACAGCTTAGCAAAGCCAGTAAAGTTTAAAATATCATCTCAAGTGCAGTATAAGTCTCCCCCTTAGAAAATGAATTACATGAGGAAAGACACAATGCTGAAAAATTCTCTATTGCTTTCTACTTTTCTAAGAAAAAGGACCCGAAAAAGCAACTGAGTTTTCTCCTTGTCTACGTGTGGCTGACAAGAATTATCTGAATTTGGATGTCCTACCTGGGAACTGGTGGCTGTGCTACAAGTCCAGCTTCCAGCAGACTCTCCTGTGGTGCTCCCTATCCTCTCTCAGCCAAATGGGATGCAATATAGCATAACTCCACAGTAAACAGAAACATAAGGAATATACAACAGTATGTCTCCTTGCCTTTTCGCTGCAGCTACTTATAACACCTGATTAGGATCTGCTATCAGTAACCTGTTCGGTTTTCACATGGTGAAATGTCCACTTCTTGTCTTTTTTTTTTTCTTCTCCAGAGACACTTGTAGGATTTAGGGAACTACTTTCTTCTGAGTAAGCCAGTATCATCTGCCTCAAAAAATTCTCCTCGTGGATGCTGATATCCCAGTTCCAACTCATGGCATCAAGGTAAATTGTAGTGCTAGGTTTCCTATGATAGTCAGTGAATCTTCCATACTAGAAATGACAACCAATAACTCCTTCAGCATCAAATATATTGGTGCCTGTGCACACAGACTGTTTATTTGCTGAATATGGAGAGATGAAAGGTGTTAGGGTTCAAATATTTTTCCAGAAGCATAATTCTTCTCCTCAGAGGTGAATGAAGTGGATTATCTTTTTTCTTTGGGTGCTTCCCCAACTCTTTTTGTAAATCTTGACAGAGATTCTGGATTCAAGGTCACTGTAGGAAAGTCGCTCTGTAGAAGCATCTGTAGATTGCACAGCAGAGAACAGTTACTTCAGACCAAATGCAAAACTGCATTCAGTTGCTGCTTTAAATCCAATCTGAAATTGATGTAAAAATTGAGGTGCTGATTTCAGTATGCTCATTTATAAGAACACGTGTTCTTGGACATGTATGTTTCTGTATGCTCGTGTTGGATGCAAGGTAGGCTGAAACTTACTGAATCTTGTAACCATCTGTTACATCTAGCTCAGGGTTGTTGAAGATGTTCTATTTACTCTTCACCTTTCCCCAAAAAACAGGCTCTTGCAAGCAGAGTTGTTTTTTTTGTAGGAAGCGCTATCCTGACTAACCTTCTTATGTAAGAAGACTGTAATCTTAACGTAACTATATTGAAAATAGATTTTGGGGTTTTGTTTTGTTTTACTTTTACTTTAGTGGCTTTCCTACCTGGACCTACACAAATACATACAAGATAGATACACAAATGACATACACGTTTAAAAAAATCTGCTTGATAACGAAGCGGAAAAAAATCATTCTTTCACATCAAAATCAGGGAAATCGTGCATCAGCCTAAATATTTGCTTTTACCAAACTATGAATTAAATGGGACAATTTACTTCAGAGTTTTAAGGAACGTCATATTGATTTATTGAGATCTTTTATCAACTACTTCCATGAACTTCTTCAGGGCTTTTTTAACATCCAGAACATCTGAATCACTGAGGAAAAGGTCACTTTAGATCCATACCAGTCTGAATTCAAGGTTTAGGTATTGGCTGTGTGAAAAGTGAAGAGAAGAAATATTTAAGAGATCTTAAAAATAATTGTAGGAACCATGAAGGCTTTTATAAGGACAACTTACATGCTATCTCTTTATGTGAGAGTTCACAGAAAGATTATTTTTTATTATGAATTTTCTGGACTGTTTAGATAAAACATTTCTTTTTAGTCACTCACTGTACTAAAACTTTATTCTCTGGCTCAGGATCATACAGTGTATTTGCATCCTTACTTGGGGAGGGTTCCTCTTGGCCACACTGTTCTGCAAGAACCATACTCCTCGATTGTTGGATCCTTCACTTGGACTTTTAACTTCCTAGTCCTGATTTTTCTTTTTTTTTTCTTTTTTTTTTTTGAAGAAAAAATTCTTATGTCAGCTATTTTACCTTAAGGGATTGGGTCTTTGCAAGCAGATAAGGAAGTTTCTCCTTGTATTCATCTCTGCAAAGCCATGGTTACTTTTGAACATCATTTGAACTTTCTTCAAGAGATGCTGAGTATTCATCTGAAGCAGATCATTCATCCAAAGTTGTCTGGGTTTTAACCTCTTTTGCCTCCATACTAGGTCAGATGCCTTTCTCTCAGGGTCATTTTACTATAGATGTTCAAGTTCATTATGAAAACCTGTGTTGAGTACAAACACATTTGGGAAGGAACTGGATTAAAATATATTTGAATTAGCACTCAGAGAAGGAAAATGGAGTACTAGGTTTTCTCAGGACTACTACATGTATGAACTGTGGCCAACATTTCATCTGACTATTGCACAATACTAAAATAAATGGATTCTTTATCAACAAAGGATATCAGAAGATGAAGGAAAGATCCCAGAAAAAGCACTCAGTCTTCAATCATAACAGCCATTGCTGGCCAAAATAACATATCTATTGAAAGGAAAAGAGCTATTTTCTTCCAGTATGTAGAGAAAAACACTCCAAATAAAGGTATGTAACGTATTTGATACCTGTAGCAAAGCCTGTATCTAACCACGGTACATCCCAGAGCATGGATACTGGGATCTTCCTACAGAATTCCCTGCTTAGGCATTTTCCCTCTGCACTCTCCGCTGCTTCAGGCTCAGCCTGCTTATGTAGCTCCACATAAAATAATTCATTTTAAGATGACGGAGATTTGGTATGACAAAGTATGCTTCTGAAAAACAGCTACACTCCATCAGCTGAGTATAGGTGAGGAGAGAAAAGCATTGCCTAATCACTAATGTACTTTAGGGCTGAGAATTTAGAAGGCTTTACTGTTAGAATATGATATTTGCAAAGACATAAATAATCATTGCCTAAAGTGACATTATAGAACAAGATTAAATACGTGCAATGATGGAATGACTGAACAAAAAAAAGTATCCATAATAGTGCACTGATGTAGAAATAATGTAGACAACTTTGGTCTCTTGACTTCTTAAATTACTTGTTTCATGTTTGACGCAGTTTTTGACCAGAATTCTTTGACCTTTGATATTAATGAGACTTGGGAGATAGTCAATCAATTTTGTAGAGATTTATATATTCAGATTACTTGCAGACTTATATGAAACATCAAGATTTCCAAAGCAGTTGAATCTCTTCCATGTAATGTGAAAATAATACCATAATTTAAAGCCATTCTGCTATAATTTCATTGTCTAGTATGCGTTTTAGCTCATAATAATTTTTTTAATGGAATTACCTTCGAGAAAAATTACAAAAGCAGACATAAAGCTGGTTTTGCATTCTCAGCTGGACACTTAATGCTGTATAGCTGCTTCATGTTACTACAGCAGTATAAAGAAGCTCAAATCAGACTGTTCCATTTGTAGAAATGTAATATGTCCTTCCAAAGTCTGTAGTCTAAACTTTTAGAAATACCTTAACAGTAAATTGAGTGCATGTATGTATGAATGTGTGTACATTTGTTGAAGAGAGAAATAATCTAAAATGTATACTTTGTGTACCAAATTTTAACATTAAGTAACTTTTAATGGCTATAGTATCCCAAGGGGATAACTGTATAGTGGAAGGTCTGACACAGGTGCAAGCAGGTCACTTTTAATGTTAAAAAAAAATTTAAAATTGTCATTACTGATCGATTAATTATTTGTGCTGTTGTGCAGAATGATTATTTTATATTTAGTTGTAAGCAGATGCATGGATTCCATATGTGCATTTGCCTGATTTTTTTCATATGTGTTTAGATAAACCTTGAATGTTTCTGACAAATATCTGCCTATATTTTGAGTACAACTTATATTCAGTCTTCCACTAATCTCTTAAGAAAGTTTAAGTTATGTCATATATAACAAATAATTTTTCAGACAACAGGGCATTCAAAAGTTAGGAGGAATATCGATTGAAGTTCACTGAAATGAGTCAAACCAAAATGAAGCGTAACAGTTTGGTGACTGTTTCATGGTGTTCCCAAAGTCGATTTGTTCCTTGCAGATGAAACTGCTAGGTTTGGAGTAGGAGAGGGAAATTATTAGAGAAATTAGAGGAGAGAAGTGGTGGCTGAGAAGAGGAAAAAGAGTCTAGTTTGCTTAGTAAGTGCAATAAGTGAATAAGTAGTGAGACAAGGAAGCCCTTAAAAAAATTAAAATAAAACATCATCATTTGGAAAGTAAATAGGAGGCTCATGAGTTTCAGTGAATTAGATTTTTATGTCATGTGTCAATCATATTTCACTCGAGCATATACTTTTGTGTAAGGAGAGAAAATGTAGCATTCCATGCTCCAAAAAAGATTATATTCCCCTGTGATCTAGTGAGGGACACTTTACAAAGCTGGAACTCTCCAGATATCCACAGTGACTGAAGCACTGGTTTCAGCCTGGGGATATCTGAAGAATGCAGCCATAATATTTAACCTGTGTACTAGCAGTTTGATTTCTGTCTTTCTTGTAACGTAAATTCTTTAGATACCTTTGTTTCTCAATAAAAGATGGAGTTCTAGATTCTACACATCGTCATGAAATTTGAGCTAAAGCAAACTGAGTAGATTGGCGTCTGTCTTGCAAAGTTATATTTGTGAAGTAATAATCAGAATTCCTCCCTCTGAGAGGTCAACAGAAGAATATTCCACTTGACCTGAAATATCACTCCTGGTGAAAGGTATCCCTTTCTACAACCAGTAGAGCAGTGGTACTGTTTACACTGAAATACTTACTGCTAGTTATTTTTTACAATACGTCTAATTACTATCCTTAGACTATTGGCTAATCTGCGCTCAGCCTCTCCCTGTATTTCTTCTGTATTTTGAGTTGTTTATAACATGCTTCATTGTTTCTCAGTCAGATGGGTACCAATTATCAGCAACTTCAATTATATAATTAGAAGAATCACAATTAAATAGTAAGAAACCTGGGTTGGCATTTGGGAACTCCCATTATGATTCGCTTTCTTTGTGACCTTAGGAAATCTTCTAGAAAATGGTGAAAAATGTACTAGTTAGTTTACTGGCTGTTGTGAAAGGAAATAGATTAAAAGTTATTTCAGATGCTAGAGCAGTGAGGAGATTTGAGTTTTGAGACACACACATTGATAGATCTCTTTTAATCTCGCTGTCAAAACTAGGAGCCCAAGTTTGAAAATTGATCATGGTGAGTGATAGAGTTATAAATAGTTTCAAGAGACTTTTTAAACAGAAAAGGCAGTCTGAATCCAACCACAAATGTGTTGGCATCAGTCAATACCCAAGACTTTATTTTTTACTACAAATAACATCTACTTTCTTGTTGAGAAAACAAGTAGCCTCATCTCAGATTCCAATAAAAAAATGACTTACAGTAAGATTTTTACTGTAGCATAGTATATTCTTTTGAACTCCTATATGCTTTCTTCAGCTATGCATGCTTTGTATTACTTATTCTTTTTAAGACAAATCTTCTTATGTGTTTCTTCTTCGATTATTATGAACAATATAATTTATTTAAACTCATATGTATATATGTATAGAGAGAAATACACTGTTTTATGAGATATATTGCACATAGAATACATACATACACATATGCAATGAACTATATATGGAAAATAATTTTATCTTTCAATTTATGGTGTACTAAGTGCAAATAGATTTTGAGTATTTCACAGGCTGCAAATTAAAAAAAATAAATTGCTGATTTGTATTTCCTTTGAAATATTTCAAAATGCAGGCCCTGTTTTTCAATCTCTTGCATGAATAGTCTTTTAGTACAACATATTTGTAATATGAATGCACTTTTAATTTCAGCACAAGATGCAGTTTTGTTATTAAAGCGTGGAGATTTTCTATACGATTTTTTTTTCCCAAACATAAAAAATATAATTCATTTTAATTTAAACTTGGAAAATGAATTAGAAATAATAACTTGAAGGAAAATATTTCATAGTTGGTATTGCAGACAGACTCTTCCTTGTTAATGTCAATAATGATGCACTGCAAATAGATGTTTCTTTGTTATATTTCAATAGTAATACTATTTAAATTACTGGGAAAAAAAAATGTTTCCCAGTACTTCCTCTCTCTGGGAAATCTTTCATCCTCATCACTGAAGTCACTAAATGGAGCCCAATCAATTAACTCACAATAATTATTTTGGGATTCGATTCAGCCCCTGATCCTCAGATCAGAAAACTAACCTTTTTACTTGCTTTTCTCAGATGAACAAGTCCTCTATAAAATTCCAGCTGATTTCTTCAGAGTTTATACATGTCCATCACTTTATTCTCTCAGCAGAATATTGTGCACAAAACAGCACATTCCAAATATAGCAATCAACACAAAAGTATGGGCTGTTTTTATAAAAGTAGAGGACCTCAAAGTACTACCAGTAAATGGATGCTTCACTGTGTACCCATATATTACCATGAATTTGTGCTTCTAGCTTTTTTCCAAATGGAGATGAAATTGCTGAAAATAGTGTTATTAAAATCTTTTATTCAGATCTCTTTTATCTGTGCCAGGTTAAACATGTATCTCATGGATGAATACTTGAATAGAAGCATATGAAAAGTCATAATTAAGTAAAATCCTTAGTAGCAAATTTGTGCTTTTAAGAATTTTACTAAATTGTGCTATTTTGTATTATTTGTATAATCAGGCACAGTAGTTGCACCCATTTTATTGGTTATTATTTAGAAAATAAGACACTTTCTGCCAAAAGTCTTCGCACTTCAAGGGCTGTTTCTATTTGTACTGCTTCAGAAGCAGTCAGAGAGAAGGGTGGTGACTCAGGGAGCACCAATCCCATTTCTAGTTTTCTACTGCTGAGAAGGAACAACTAGCAGCAGGTCAATACTTATGATAGCTCACATTTCCTTCACCTTGCATCACATGCTAATCAAGGAAAGCTGATGGGAGCTGAATAGAGAACAGGAAAGAGCAGATCCTTGGAGGCATTTTCCCCAGAGTTGAGGTGGCAAATAAACTAACATTTGCATGCAATAACATGCAAAGGCAAGTGGAGGATTTCTGCATGCTACATAGGTCTAGAGGCATTGAATTGGAAGCATGTTTTGAATGCAGACTTTAAGGAGGGCTTGGAGGTATCATGGGTTAATTCACAAAGTTAAACACCGAAGGAACTGCAAGGAAGGAATCACAGCAGGTTTTGTCTAGGAGCTAAAGATGTTAGCAGTCTTTTAAGAGTAGATAAGATTGAGGTACAACTATAACAGACTTCAGAGTCTCCGGGCAAGAAAGCTATAACTCTTGTTCAGTTTTGCTCCTCTATATGTATGATGTGCATATATATGTATCTGTGCATATGTGTATGTGGACGGTAGACAAAAACCAGAAGGAACTCTGTGGGGGGAAAAAAAAAACAGCCCAAATTGAAACTGGGATTTTCTGTTGTCACCATTTTCCCAGAGAAGTATAGTTATTCTGATTTACTCTATTGGATGATAAGTAAACATTTGGAAAACAACTTCTTTTAAACAGAGGAACCTATAGTTGGCAATGAGGGAATATAAAGAAAGATGCTCAGTTTTTTCAGAAGTGTTGAACTAGAATTGTGGTAGATTTCAGAAGAAACCTTTCTGAAAATCAGGTCACCTCAATTCAAATTTCTAGCTACTGACCTTTGTGACCCAGTTTAGACACCTACATTTGAAAGTATGGTTTAAGCACTGGTGATTCTTCACATGCTATTTATCCTTAGCAGAAAATGTTTTTCAGGGAGATGAATCTAAGCAGGTGGAAAGCATGCCCTGGTACTTATTTTATCCAGGTTTTAGTGGATTGGTGTGCTGCAGATTCAGATGGCCAGGAAGCTGCTCAGAAAGTACGTTAAACTACTTCACGCTGAGAAAACAGTTTTTATAGACTTGTTTTTTGAATAGTCTCTCTCATTTTCATTTCAAAAAGACTAGTCTTACCCTGCATGCAGTAAGAAGCATTATTTAACACCAAGTGATTCACAATGTATTACTATTGTGCTACACAGTTGCACATTTCTGAGAAAAAATGAACTTAATAATAGTTTTATTACATTAATCCTATTATAATTGAATTCATAAATTAGAGCATTGCTCCTGCTTTGCAGTGTATTTGAGAATGGTTAAGAGAGTCTTATTCTAAAAATGAATGGGAAAAAAAAAGTGTTGTCTCTACTTGGATATTTTAAAAGATAAGTAATAACTTTCATATTTTCTGTTGCTTTCTTTGAAGTTGTGGTTGTCTTGCAAAATATTTTGCTGAGTTCAAACCTTAGTTCCTAAAAAGTCGTTCTGGTTCACTATGAAAAGGAGAACGGTAGAATGAGTTAATTAGTTAGAATTGTTTTTTTTTTTATTTTCCTTTAGTGGTTATGGGGAAACGGAAAATGCAAACTTTTCACAGAACTAAAACTCCGGAATTCATGGGGGTGGTAGGAATGTGAATTGACAGAATATGCTTGTTTCACCTGGTTTAGTATTTTCTAGTTATCTTAATTAATATCTGTTTTAATATTTGATAAACAATTAAAATTTAAATAACGTTTTTCATTCCCAAAACCTGCAAGAATAGGAGAATAAAAAGAAGGAAGAAATCAAAGGAATTTGTTTCAAATCTCTAGATGCTTATCGCAAATGTATTCCTTTAATATAAATTTATCTTCTGGTGTTTTCAAGACGAGACTGTGGAAGGTTTAAAGGTAGACAGAAGTACCAAACTAACTCTTTCAGCTGGGTTCCAGAAAAGGTCCATAATGGGCAGTTCCTAGTGGAGAACATTTACGTGAGAACTCACCTTTCATGAAATTTTCATGATTCATATATGTCTGCCTAAATAATAAGTGGAAAGCACTTTGAAAATGGTTCTACTAAGCTTGTACAGAAGTTAAGACACACAGAGCTGTTTAAGACCTCAGAATAAGTCTTAAGTTGGATTTCTATAGTGCCTGAACTTAACGTTCTTCTATAAAGATCTGAACTGTACTCTTATTTTTCGCATATGACTCCCCTCGCATGTTTTTCTTTTCCAAATAATAAACTTCCCATTTCTGAAACACTGCTTTATGAAGACAACACAAGGCAACCTGGGTAATTTATATGTATAGTAGTTTCATCACAATTAAAATGAGTTCCTGACTGGTATGCTTTGGGGAAATCATTAATCTTCCTTGAATTACCATATCTTTAAATGTGTAAATGTTCATCGAGTACATGAAATGAATCATGTAACATATCTTTAACAAAGTAAGGGGAGCATATTCTATGAGAAATGAAGAATGTAAATGTACTGCGTATTTGCCCTCCAAATTACTATGATTACGTTCTTGCAATAGATGTTGGGGTTTTCTAAGAAACTACCTATTTATGCAGGTTTTTTTTTTTATTTTAGTTACAAATTTCTCTTACCCCTTAAAAATGCAATCTTGGTTTCAGCTAGCAGTCAGCTGCTTCAGCTTGTTTTGTGGAAAATCAACCAATACTAAAAGCCCAGTAACTATATTCCATTTAGTGTCTGTCATTTCTTCATGAGTTTGACACCAATCAGATATTTGTCATTCAACAGCAGGGTAAAAGCTAGGAAATAACCCTGAAAATGTTGTTGTAAAATTAGAATTGAAAGCTTAGACATTTTTCTTCAGTCACCACACCTGTCATCCTGTGGTTCTCAGAACCACCAAGTTTGTCAGTTGAAAGCAAGAAGAGGATGGAAAAAACCTCTGAGTAACTTAGTGATACCTTATTTCTTGTCTTCTATGCAAAGCAACACATTGAAGGCCAAGTTGTTATACTAAACTTAGAGGTAAAATTAATATTGAAACCCAAGCATTTCTTAATGTCATGGTATCAGGTAGTGTTTTAATTTAATAATTAGAGGTAGCACATTTTTATGCTACATGTTTTAATGTGTTTCCTTAGCCTCCTAAAAGTAGTGGGACATTAAAGCCTAAAAAGCAAAAATTAATTGAGAGGTTTGTCATCTATGCCTGGTCCTGGAAGGGACAAATTAATGAGAAAGGCTTGGCTGGGATTAACTGGACTGATTCTCCTTTAAAATTATAATGACTATAAGTTAAGGTACCGGGTTATAAAGGTGTGAAGGTGTGGTGTGCAGTGGAAACAGGACTCAGTAAGTGCATGTATGTCAAAAGTATCACATGACATTCCCATAGTTTATGACCATACTTCATCGATATATGTAAAATGTAGATGTTGAGTCAAAATGATCTGAAGATTGCTTACAGAACCCTTTAATGGTGATTTATTTTGTTGTTGTGCATTGTATTAATGAATAAGAAAAGCTTTCTGGAGCATGAATGATCTAAGTATTGTAAATGTTAGCCAGAAGGAAGATACATCACCAACGCAATACTTGCAAACAAATCCCTGAAACACCACTAGGGACTCTAATTAAAAAGTATCACAACAAAAAGGAGGAAAAAAAAAACACCTATGACTAATTATTAATCTCCAGAAGTAAGCTGATTTAATTAGTTGAAGAATAAAGGTCATTGTCAAAGCTAACTGAAAAGGTCCAACTTCTGTCAATATTTATTGGATTAGACTTTTCTGTTTCCTCTAAGCGTTGGGTACTGCAGAGTGCTGCCTTGTCTTCCTATCGCTATCCACTCCATGCATCTGCAAGGTATCTTTGTACCCATTTAAAGCTATAGCTCAGCACACCTTAACTTTTAGTCTAACACTGGCTCCATGTGATAGCCAGGCCACTGACGGGTGAGCTGGGAGTACGACAGCGCTCGTGATGTGCGTGGGATGAGTTGCTCTTGAGACTCCCCTTTTCCTATTTGTATTTAAAATACGTGCATGTAACACATGCACCATGTAGCACTTCAGCACCAAAGCAAATTTCAGACAGCACAGGCGGTGAGGAAGAATATTTTTAGTTTAATTGAAATGAACTTTATGTTAAAAAACCTTGGATCTTATTATTCCTTCTGCAATATTATTTGAAATTAGGCTAATACACACAGATGCATTTTACCTGTCACATTCAAACGAATGCAGTGGACGATATGCTGGTTATTTTTCTGAATAGCTATTTTGTGTAAAAGCTATTTTTAACGAGAAAACACAATTGTGATAGTTTACAGTATACATTCATAATGTATAGCTACTTGGGGCCGGTCCTGCATTCTCTGCCAATTCCCATTTCCCTGTGAAGAATCCTTGATGATAATTTTCATTGTTAGAGTCTCCAGGAGTTTAGAATGAATAAGAAGTGCAGAATGAGTCATTGTTATCTGCAAAACAATAATCTTTAGATTATATGAATAAATTACTGTTTTTCAAAGAGTATAAAGGTCAGATTCTACCTGTCTGATTTTTTACAGAGTGAAATTGTCCGCTTGCTACTGTTAGTTTAATAAGACCTATTAATAATGAAAAACTTTTTCGTGAGGAGAAAAGAATTAAATGTCAAAGGATTTTCAGTCTCCTTTTCAGATGATGAACAAATTTAACCATTCACAAAACTGCAATCTGAAAATGAGATATTTATTACTGTAAAATATTAATTGACTTTTGGTTTAGATTTTGGGTTTTGGTTTGGTTTTTACTAGCACATATATAGTAACTGAAAGACATCTTTGGTTTAAGCAAATCCCTCAGGCAAACTGCTGCATCACAGTGCCCAACTATTATAATAGCTGTGAAGAAATCTGCCTTTCTGGGCAATTTATTTGTAGGAAAATCACCTCTTGGCTTCTTCTGCAACCTTTAATCTTTCCTTGGTCGCAGGCTAGCATAGAAAAATAGCGCAGCAAAGGTAATTGGTTTCGCTAGGCTCTCCCAGCAGAGACTCGGAGGCTCCCCCCCAGACTTTCAGCCATGCAGACTATGGGCCACCAAGCACCACAGTCCAGGAGCAACATAAGTGAAGCCACCTCTGTCAGCTGTCAGTTCCCCTTGATTGGGACAAATTGGATAACATTCTGATCCTAAATTACTGTAGTGGAAGTCTGCAGACAGCAATGTGAACTGTGTCCTTCCACAAGAGTTGGCGCCAGGCTGCCAGAGCTGGGCCACCAGGGGAGGGCAGAGCTCTACCCAACCCTCCCTGGGACCCTCTCTTCTACAGCCAAGTGGCATCCCAGGGGAGAAATAGCTCGGGTAACCGCCTTATATGTGTCTTGGAAGCAGACAGTCAGTCTGACAAATAATTGAATCTTACTCCCTGGCTCTCCGTGGAAGACATTACTCATTTTTCCATCAGACTTCGCTACAAATTTGAACTGTTTCAGCTGGCTTGACTCCCATTGTCCAGTTAGCTCTTTAAATCATGTTCAGTCCCCCTGTCTGTCGTCTCCAATAAAGCAAATAGAATTTGTACTTTTACAATTCTTGCTCTATCATCCTCCTGAAATGCAGCTAAATTAAAATTAATATTTTCACACTTGCCTTCATATTTTTAAAAGTCAGTCCGAAAGGTGGAAAGTGAGTGTCAAGTGCTGCTTGAATGCAGCATTTCAAGACAGTATAAAACAGTTCCCATTTCAGAGTACTGGAGAACTAAACCTTAACGTAGTCTGAAATACGTGTAGAGGCAAAAAAATTGCTAAGAGGATCTGCTAAAGACTTTTAAAGAATATGAGGTTTTTTGATCTCTTATGCTGTTACAGATTTCAGAAGAGTAAATTCTTCCTGTGGTGATATCTTTACAGTGCTCCCCCCAAAATGGATATTTGTCATACTTGACTAATGTTTTATATAAATTAATTGGTTATTGCATGCAATAAAAATGTATTCCATGAAGCTTCAGATATATAAGGAAAGTAAAGTGAAGCACTTCAGCTCTTATTCAGAAGCATCAATCATCCTTGAAAGAATTTGCTTATAGTTTCTGCACGACTTGCTGCATTTCCTATCAGGCTATTTGGAGAAGGCTCCAAGAACGTCTGCATGTCATAACTCTAACTATTGATTTGTGTCCCCTGGGCTGGCTGACTATAACTCTTCATCTGTCCATTCAGTCTGTAATATTTCAAATGCTAAGCAAAAATTACTTTGCTGTTATATTTACTGCCCTGCTGCTAAATGCTCAACCATCTTTATGGTTTTGTTCCACCAAAGCGATGAGATTAACCAATATCAGTTACTTAGTACAGCAAAACTTCCACAGGAATGGCTTGTCCCTGGAAGAGTAGAATTCTTCCAGCCAAACAAATGATCACTTGGGATGCTAAGCTTTCTCCTGACATTCACAGTTTTATGGGTCAAAACCCTTGAAAGGCCGTGAAACTCAAGCTCTTCAAGGAAAAATGCACATCTTCATCTTTATATGTTGTGGGCGTCTTCCCACAATATCTACAAAATCAAATGAAGATCTAGCCAGACATGGATCTTTTTCTTATTTTTTCTTATTTGGGGAAAAAAAATCCCCTTCTTTATAAGTTAGTTTCAAAACAACTCTTTCCTGTTATTTAACGGAAAAAAAAAAAAAAATTCAATGGAAATAGCTACTTATATATAAAGGAACTTGATAATGGATAATCACTGGAAAAGGATTTGGAGGAGGAACTATTTTCAGTTTTACTTTTCATGCATTTGTTATTCTTTCATGTTCAATTTATTTCATAGTGCTTCTGTATAGATTTTGTTTTGACAGGTGTATTCTAAGCAAGTTAATTCTTTGAATTATTAAATTTAGATCCACATATTAAATGTTAAATATGTGTTTCTTTTACTGTAGTTGAAAAAAGGAAAGAGAGAGAAAAGCAAAAGATGAACTTTTTTCTGTGAAGGAAGGTGTTCTATACAGAGTATAGCTATCATAGGGAAGCAGTATTCTTTCAGTTGGTCTGTTATTCCAATTTGCCTGTCAGGGACTTCTAAGAGCCTGAAAATACAGATAGGAAGGGTAAAAAATTGAGGTTTTGGCTCTGACACATTTAATCCACACCAAATGTTCACTGTTTGAGTAAAATATGAAATATTAGATTGTACATCCTGTGTAATGCTTCCAAATTCAGAGAATAGGAAATCTAACTCAGAAAAAAAAGTAAGATATAATTTAAAACTGATTCTTTATTACTCATTTACTTTTGATAGTTTACTTAAACTGGGCTGGAGACTGCAAAAGTGTATGTAGTTTAGTTAAATTTTTGTTGGGTTCATCTGGAATCAGGAAGTCAATGCAAGCTGACAATATTGCCTATTTGTCTTAAAAAAGCAGAAAAAATATTTTTTCATAGCCAAAACTTTTCCTCTTCCAACAGAGATACAGATTAGCATACACTCATAAAACCTGGTTTAATATATAATTAAATGTAAAGTGATGTAAAGTCAATTTTCACAGGTTTTCTCTTCAGTTCACAGGCCAGTACTGTTTGGGATCTAATTTAGATCCTATCTGAAAAATCTATTCTTAAGATTTTCTGCAGTTTCTCTATAACATTTTCTAATTTTTCTTCTCTATAGAGCAGTGGAAATAATGGGAAATCTTAGGAAAAATGCTTTTGGATTTGTAAAATTTGAGTCATAATTATAAAACCTGAAAGCAGGAGATCAGAATGGGCCCAATAACAACTGTTAGTTTTTTCATACATGAGTATACAAGCTAACTGGTCTGCTTTTATGTATACCACAGCTAACTTTTGGACATAGGAGTATTATCATAAAAACGACTTCTTTCTCACCCTTCCCATCTCCTTTCCTTCCTATGGAAGAGACCTCATGTAGAGAAAACTCGGGCTGTTTTCTACTGTTTCTCACATCACGATTTACAAATCTCACAATGTACATCATAAAGGAAATTTACATCTCAAAAAGACTATTAAATACGGTGCATTGAAAGCACATACAAATGTGTTTTTCAAGGTTGTGTAAGAGTTTGTTGAGCTGTAAACTTTTTAATTTAGTCATACTTTGTTTCTTCTTAGGAAACTGCATGATCTTCTTAAGGTCATGTTGGACTTTCTGCTCATTTGAAAAATTAATAATTAACGTTGCTGACCAAAGCACAAATATCCAGCTTTGTTTGAGTACTGATGGAGGTACCAGTAGTGGGACAGATGTAACTATATTTTCTAATTTACTTAGAAAATAAATTGAAAAAAAATTAAAAAGCTCATTGAAAAAAAATATTCAAGAAAAATTACAATTTTGTGATGATTATATGTGGTGCAACATTGACTATCTCCATAAATAACAGAGATAATTGAATATATTATACATGCTATTTTATACAAACACTTATAACACAGACAGGAACAAATTGGAAAGTGATGCATTTCACAAGTTCCTCTTTGAGAAAGGCCAGACAAAATGGATTGACTTATCAAGAAGGAAACTTTTCCATTGGAATCAATTCCTGCTGTTTTAAGATAAATGGTGAAAAATCTGTACAAAGTGCTGAGAGTAAAAGGGGTATTACTTATTCTCCTGAGGCAGCCTGCAACTACGTTTGTCAAGGTTGGAGGTTACTCTGGCTATAGCTGCTAAGGTAGAAGTTATCTTGACTGTCAGGCTTTCAGCTTTTTTCCAAAAAGAAGATTTTATCAGTAATATTTGTCAGTGAGACAGATAAAGCTCATCAGTTTGAGAGAGAAATCAGTTACCCTCACTCAGGGTCAACTAAACTTTGGAATATGCCTGCAGTCAAAGGTCGAAACCTAATTTACTGAAAGCTTGTTATCAAGCTTCAGAGTATAAGGCTATAATAACTTCTTATATTTAGATCCCTTATGGTAAACAAGTAGATGTTCATGACTATAGAGCTTTTCAATCGCAGTAACTTCTAACTTTTCTGCTCATGAGGTTCCTGCTTAAAATGAAAAATTGGTACCTCAGTTATTTCTAAATGTATTTCCATACATTACAGGAATCAGTTTAAACAAGATTGTCGCCACAGCTAGGGTTTACATTAACCTTTCATCTTTGTGAACGTGGTCTTTTCTGTAAATGACTCCTATGGTTGCAATGACTAGTATTAAAGATGGAGAAAGTGTTCGAAAGAGAGGGATGTAGAGAGATATATTGTCTTATTCTTCAGTTTGATTCTTCCTGTCTCCATTAAAACAAGTTGATCAAGGAGAAGGTTTGGATGTCAGACTGACATTTTCTGTCAAGGCCACGGTAAACCAAACAAGAAAATACATGCAATCAACGTTTATAAAAATATTGTGCTTGAGCTTTGACTTCTAAATAAGACCATAGCATTGTCTGTCCTCTGGTAACACAGGCTTTCCCAGGGCGCAAGTGCTGGTAATAATGTGCCTCAAATGTGACTTAGACCCTTTGCAGGGGCTTGAAACTCTTCAGCAGACACTTAACTTTCTAAAGAGATTACTTTACAAGGACTTTGGTGCTGCAGGGCGCTAACCACATTTCTTCTCTCCAGGAAAACAATTACAGAAATACATAAATTAAAGGTAATTATTACCATTAAAGTCTGTGCAGTTAAAATAATTCAAATTACCTATGCTTTAACTTAGACTAAGCTTGAAGTTAGAGTAGCATCAGAGTAATTAGAGCTCATTAGAGTCAAATCTATGGGTACCCGTTATGCCTAATTTATGGTGTCATCTTGGCTTTATCTTGAACAATGTCAGTGATAAAGATAAGAGGCATAAAGTGAACACCAGTGAAAGTCAACAACTCAGAGACTACTTGTCATTAACTTGTGGTGTTATTGTATTAAGGC